>JAWPHD010005635.1:0-159479 GCA_037043455.1 Cyrtodaria siliqua | reverse complement strand
ACTGCATCGGTTAAAACTGGTTTGTACAGGTTATAACGCGTCTGTTGTACTAAAAATCATGTCTTTAAGACACTAAATTCCAAATTGAGAAATGCTGGGGTCATTGGCTTTTAATATATATCGTAAATGTGTTGGGTTTGAAATGTCCTTGATAGATAGAGCCTATGAGTATGTTCAGTTCAATATATACTTATTCTAAAACCCTCACCATAGCTCACTCTGTCATAAGTTCTTATTCTTATTATTTTCCATTATATTGCTTCACCCCTCGCCCCTCCCCCACCCCACCCATCCCAATCCACCCCAACCCAACCCCAACCACACCCCACCATACACAAAGCAAATTCACTATATATATAATTACATAACTCAAACATTACTTCTCCCAATGAAACATTCCAATTTATATGTGCATGTATTTATATCTTTTAGTGTCCACTTTCATATATTTTACACGGACAATTTGAAATTAACTTTCGGGATAGATAGTCAGAATCTAGCGTAAATTATGAGCGAGGTATGTCCTCTGGCCCTAAAAGATGGACATGATAAAATTTAAGACAGCGAATAATCATAAATTGCAAGTTTTATTGCAGACATAAAAGTTTGGCGGGCCTGATGGGTTGTCGTTAACAAGGTCCCAAGATGTTTTAATATACGATAAAGATTTCACAAAATACAGAAAAAATAGAAATATCAAAGCGAAACAACTCTCGCACAATAGTCCGACCAAATTTCAGTAAGAGTGTTTAAGTTGATCTCCTTTGAATGATGAGCTGTCATACTTGGTATATAAACACACATTTCGCTATAAACCTTAGAACCTACACACACAAAACACACACTCACTTAATCAATCGCCAGTCAAGTATAAGTCCCTTCAAAACATGAATAAAACTTATGTGGACTTTTTAGATTCCCCGTTACATCCGGCGAATGGTAAATATACATACCCACGGCTGGGATTTCTGTCGGGAGATACAATGACAAGGTTGCAGATATGACAGAGAATTATATAATTATTATGTATTCAGCTGTTGACCATTATTTTTTTACTCAGTTTCTTTATTTTATTTTTCCAAAATCTCAAACGTTTACACGAAAACAACCGCACACGTTTATTTCATGTAGTTCCATCTAAAATAGCGTAAAAGCAAAACCCATATGCATGTGTGTTCGGGTTAGAGGGACACACAGCAATCTTGACGTGTTTATCAAAAGCGTCTCGATTTATAAATCTAAGTAGCATTTTGACTTTAAACCTGCTTGCATATAATTAAATAAACATTTGAGTTGTATCTTCTTGTCCTACCGTAGGTTTAAATACAGTATTTATATTGGTGCAATATAATCAACAATTTACAAAAAAAAACTAACGAGACACGCGTGATTTAAAAAAAACAAAACAAGATTGTTGTATGTCACTTTAATTATACGAGATTTTGAATCTGAGTTGTTATATACAATATCATACACATCTCAGTCATGGATGCGCTTGTTACTGTCTCTCAACACGGTTTTCACATAGTGGCATTGCAATGTCACGTAACGTTATTCTCAAATAAAACATATAACAATCTTGGTTACTAGTGTAAAAAAGACATTACAACTTTACTCAGCTTTCCTGACCTATACAATTATGTTTTGGAGTTGGTGTTTAAAAATAGTTCAGCAATCTTCTGAATATTCTTTTAAGGGTATGTAGCCATGTCAAATACGAAGTTATTGTGTTTTAACGATTTCATTTTCATAAAAGGTTAATCTTAAAAAGTCATCCGCATCAGTCACACGCGTCGTAATTTCACCCACCGGCTAATGAATATGTTATATACTACGTAACACGGGAGTCTTGAAGAAGAAGAAGAAGAAGAAGAAGAAGAAGAAGAAGAAGGAAGAAGTAAGAAGAAGAAAGAAGAAGAAGAGAGGAGGAGGAGGAGGAGGAGGAGGAGGAGGAGGAGGGAGGAGGAGGAGGAGGAGCGAGGAGGAGGAGGAAGGAGGAGGAGAGGAGGAGGAGGAGGAGGAGGAGGAGGAGGAGGAGAGAAGAAGAAGAAGAAGAAGAATAAAGAAGAAGGAAGAAGAAGAGAGAAGAGAGAAGAAGAGAAGAATGCGGTCTTCGTCAATTGTGATTTTCATTTACAATCGGCAGATTTTAAAAGAAAGCATTACAACGTGTCTGCAGTGTCTGGAGTCCGTATTCACCATCTTCACTGAGCATCTACTGCGTCTCCGAAAGCTTAAACATGTCTAGGTTTCAACACTTGTATAGTGTATGTAAACAGTTATATTAAATTTCTATATCAGAAGACCCACCTCAGCCCTCATTGATGGTCAGATGGGCTGACTGGATCTTACATCTTTGTACACACACAGTAAAATCAGTTTATGGCGGATCAAAAGAAGAAATAAACACTGAATATGATCATAACGCGAGGAAGAATTATTTGATATCAAATTTCATTAAATAGGTACTTCAATTTTATCATCTGTGAGATGTTTTAAACGTAGTTTTTAATGGTAATTTTACTGAATCGTTAAATAAAAAGTGGTCAGTAATTTATGCAGCCGCACAGATCGTTCACTGATAAGGCAGAACGTGTCAATGTAAACATCCCTTTTAGGACGCTTCTTTGAATTTTATATTTTTTATCTTTACGTGAAAGTCAATTATCCGACCACTCAAAAATTCAAAAAGGTAACTATCGAGGGTGCTTTTTTGAAATCGGAAGTAGTGTTATTATGGGTCATAATGTTTTACTGGAGCAAATGATTTATATCTGGAACACAATCTTCTTGTTTGGACCTGCTTTTATGTGGCGAACACTCTCATTTTTTAAGAGAAAAGAAGAAAGGAAGGTATTACATGTGTTGATTTGCGCCTTGTTTCGGATTTTTGGACATTTTAGTGGTGTTTTACGTATTTCTTCTTAGCACATGTTAGGCTCTATATATGATAATATTATAAATAAAAATATTATGGTAAGGGCAGACAACCCCATTTCCTGGTTAGAACCAGTACTGTGTTCTGATATCCCACAATCCGTAAGAATCGACACTTTCTCAGCTCTCATTGGGTGTAATCGAACTCGCAGCGGTGCGAGTCGAGGCTGTTTTAGACGCAGTCTTTATTATCCCGGCCACGGAGGATTTTAGGACAGGTTAACTTCAGATGCATTACGTGGTCCCGAGTATTAACTTTCATACCCCATCCAACCCCTTCTCCAAGAAGCGAAAACGAGGTTGGCTGGGGTATGAAATAAGACCTTAATTTCGGCTTAACAAGTTTGCATATTGTAAGAATTAAAACATTTTAAAAGGTAATTTTTAACAGGTTATCGCATTTTTTCAGTAAATTGATTTTTTTTAAACGTGTTTTTATTGTCGAAATATCCCTTATAAAATCCTGCTAATATAGGCTTTCCCACGTAGATAGGGTGGGGAATGTGAGATGATGATATAGCTTCAGCCTCTTCGCTAGCCCAATCGAAAGTCCGCGTCTGTTGGAAGTATGCAGTAGTAACAAGAAGTACATAATATTCAAATGTTTTTGCTCTGTGTTACTTAGATGCTTAGCAGAAACTAAAACTGGATATTCAATCTAGTAAGATTTCTATAAATAACATAAAAACTGCCTTCGAATCCATTACTGTAATTGAAGTATAGGAGGGCAATTGAAACTTGCGTGCAAACATTTTTAATTATCTTCCGTTTCAAAATCACATGTTTTCATTCAACAAGCATCTTTTAAATTGGTATCAATTGAGGCCACCGCTTGGTGTATAAAATGGCTATTGAAATTCATGTTCAAGCTCTTCAAATTCAACGACGAAAGCAATAATTATTAGTTTCCAAAAATGTAACAACTGCCTTAGAAAACAGGCATATAAAACTATAGAAACTCTTAACGATTGACTCGTGAACATAATTATGATATCTTATGAAAGGGTCTCAGGAGCCATGAGCGTTAACTCACCCCCGTTTCATACAAATTGCAATATTGGCTCACACGCTTGTCATAGCGTGACTCTAGTCTGTTTTTCACAATCAAACAGTTGTTAAACTAGTAAGCAAAACAACACAAACACCATCAACAATGCTCACCACCAATATCACAATACATAAGAATCACATCCTAAACTGTTACAAACAACACCGTTCTCCGCCTCTCAAACAAGTAAACTCTCTCAGACCACCGTGCTCATGCCGAAACCAAACATCAAAACACGCCTCTCGTTTTTCACACCAGTATTTGATTTTTTAAACTGAAACGCACTTATTGTTAGATAAAACAATCACAAAACATAGAGGGAAAATAAATATTCTTTGTTTCAGACAGATTTTCCCAGGATAATCAAAAGGACGTGGCCAGTGTTAATTCGCACATCAACAACTATTCAAAACGTTCAGGTAGAAAATTGGTCCTAATAACAGTTTTCAAAGTATCACCTATACTGTCAACGAGAGTGTGGGAGTACATGGGTGTATACGGGAGTTTCCACGGTTCGTGTAACGTAAGAAATCACTGCATCGATTGTTCATCAAACGTATATAATTAATAGACAAACGTGTGACATTTTTATGTATAAAGTTGCTTATTATTCAGGGTGGGAAAGAGAACAAAATTTCAACATGCGACCATGTTTCGTTGTCATTTTATTGTTTCAATATTGTGCTTGACAATGTCAGCCTCTTTTCTTATGTCAATCACTTGTTATGTCGACCTTTCCTGTTATGTCAACCACATGTGATGTCATCCTCTCCTCTATGCCAACGTCTCCAGTGATGTCAATCTCTCCCGTATGTCGACCTCTCCTGTTACGTCAACCTCTCATTTATGTCAACCTCTCATAGTATGCCCACCTTTCCTGCTATGTCAACTTCTCCTGTTGACAACTTGGTAGCAAGGTTAGTGAAAAAAAAGTATTTCAACAACGAATCAACATTATAAGACCGTAACAACTTAAAGCACGATGGTGCAAACTTGTGTGAAACAAGACTGTTTTCTCATAATATAAACAAGATGATCAATCCTGTTATGTCAATATCTCCTGTTATGTCAACCTCTTGTAATGTCAATCCCTCCTCCTATATCAATATATCATGTAATGTCAATCCTCCTTCGATATCAATCTATCCTGTAATGTCAACCTCTCCTGTAATGTCAATCTTTCCTCTATGGCGACTTCTCTATGTTAGTATCGCATATTATGTAAATCTCTCATGTTATGTCAACTTCTCCTGTTTGTCAACCTCTCCTGTTACGCCAACCTTTCCTCTATGTTAGCCTCTCTTGTTTTAATGACCTCTATTGTTACGCAAATCTATCTTGTTATATTAACCTCTCCTCTCTGTGTCGACCTCTCCTGTTTTATCAATATATTCTCTCATATTATGTCAACTTCTCCGCTATGTCAACCTCTCCTGCTATGTCAACGTATCCTGTAATGTCAACCTATCATGTTATGTTAGTCTCCCTTGTTATGTCGATATCTCGTGTATGTCAACATTTCCTGTTATGTCAACCCCTCCTGTTATGTCAATCTCTTCTGTTATGTCAACATGTCCTCTTATGTAAACCGTTTTTTTCCTGTTTGAGGTATGATTCTAAGATTCATTAAATAAAAGTGTTTCTTGAAGCCAGACTATTGTACGTTGATATGGTACAAGTTTTTATTAAACATCTTACGATAAATCTTAAATTTTAAAATCGTTCACGTTTTTCACCTAAGCATGCAATGCAAATATCACATATATAAGAAAATGAAATGAAATCCCGTTTATTTGAAAAGTGTCATTTAAGAAATTGAGTTACGATCAAAATGGTCGTAAGTTGTTTCATAAAACGGGGCCCAGGAGTTCAGATTGGGTGTGTCTTTTTGGAGAGAAAAAAAGACTAGAAAACAAATAAACACAAACATTCTCGACCCGTTCTTTTTCCACCTCATGCAGGAGTTCAGATTGGGATATATCTTATTAGAGAAAAAAAGACAAGCAAACAAACACAAACTTTCTCGACCCGTTATTTCTCCTCCGCTAACATACAATTTTCCATTTGTAAGGAAGGGTTGCCCCCTAAATCCGTGCCTGTATGTATAATACTGTATCAAGGTGTTTGATTACGATCACACTGCAAATTGCCACTGCCCTATATTCAATTTTCACCCCAGCTATCGCATAGAGAAGATGCGTTTTCCCATATACCTTTTTCGAGAAATCACGCACAACTTTCACCCTTTTTCAAATTTCACCTCTAATGTAATTTCAATTGTTCGTGACACAAATACAGAAGTTTGGAATTTGATAGTTTGCGAAGAAATATAACTCAATGACTCTTTTATCTTGTTCCCTCATTAGCTATTACCAGTCCTGAGAATGTTGAAATATTAGCGAATACATGTATCTAATTTCGTGTGACCGATCAGCGTCAATACAAAATGATTTATTGATTCGTGATCCTCACATTAGTCGATAATTCAAAGATGCATAACCGAAGCTAATGTTTCATTTGATACATTGACATTTATTTAAAAAGTATCATTTCCCTTGATGGTAATTTAAAAATAAAGTATACAAGGAAAATTCAGATCCCACAACTTGTTTGTTTTCCCATATCACAGTAAATACCTGCTTTGGCTCCCAAACATGATGCAATGGGATACTTTACGGCTCACAAAACCCATGGTGTGCTTTAAATATAACAAAGAGGACATAGACAACTATCATTATTTTGGAAAACAAAACGACTGAAATCCTATCAAATTCTCTTAAGTTTTAAAATATATTCATCATACTAAATTGATGAAAATACCTACAATGCAATTCATTGCAAGGCAAGGCAAGGCAAGGCAAGGAGGCAAGGCAAGGCAAGGCAAGGCAAGGCAAGGCAAGGCAACAAGGCAAGGCCAGGCTGCATATCCTAGCAAATGCGTGCTTTGGCTACATATTCTAGTAAACAAGTTCTTTGGCTACATATCCTACAAATAAGAACTTTGACTACATATCCTAGCAAACAAGTACTTTGGATACATATCCTAGCAACCAAGTACTTTGGCTGCATATCCTAGCAAATGCGTGCTTTGGCTACATATCCTAGCAAACACGTACTTTGGCTATATATTCTATCAAACACGTACTTTGGCTACATATCTTAGCAAACACGTACTTTAGCTTCAGATCCTAGCAAACACGTACTTTTGCTACATATTCTAGTAAACAAGTAGTACTTTGGCTACATATCCTAGCAAACAAGTACTTTGACTACATATTATAGCAAACATGTACTTTGGCTACATATCCTAGCAAGTAAGTACTTTGGCTACATATCCTAACAAACAAGTTGCCTACAGATCCTAGCAAACAAGTAGTTTGGCTACATATCATAGCAAACAAGTACTTTGACTGTATACATTTTAATTATCTACCATATTTTAAAGTAGATATTATTTACTCATAAAAAAGTAAAAAAGAAGCAAATGCCAAGGATATATTGTCAAACGTATTAACATGTAAATGCTGAACACCTTTGGCTGAAACATATTCGCAATAGTACTTGTCATAATAGGGGAGGACTTGGGACAACTTTTACAAATCCATATACAACTCATTACATTTTAGATGTTATCAACTGAAAAGCTTGGTAATTACGCAATTTTCTTCGCTTTAATTCAGGTATTAAATTTTATCTACATCTTATCTCCATCCTGTGTGATCACCGAGACGGCAACTGTCTTGCTCACGAGTATTGTTTATGACAGTTTTCACATGGCTTTTAGCAACATCGTGTACCCTTAGGATCAACACACATCAAAAGAACATCTTCACAAGAAGACCCTGATGATGCGATACGATTATTTACTGACTTAATAATTTAACTTTTGTTCATCTTTTGTGTATAATACGTATTTGTCCATATTTTGTTACATGGGAAAATATGACGGTATGTGACTTTTCGCCTAATATTGCATGCTTTATTGTGTGCGTTTTTTTTTATCATTTCTATAGTTTGGTTAATTAACTAAAGACTCTTAATAACTGCATCCGTACCGGAGAATTTATTATTCAGCATAAAAACACGATGACGAACTTTAAAGGAACACTTGGCAATCCTGAAACGTTCAGAGCGTTTTTCTACATATTGTGGATGTTTGCAAAATACGTATTTGAATAGTTCAAAGAAAATTGTTTAGCATTATACTATACAAATCAAACTTATTGATTGTATTGACCAATACTATAATTAAAGCGAAGGCAACGTAACGAATTGAATTGAATCGAATTGAATTGGGGTTTTAAGGCGCACCAACACATGAAAGGTTATATGGCGCCTAACAGGAATGAACCTGCCAGGCTCATCCTCCATGTACATCAAGATAAAATATGGAGAATAGGCCTAGAACCTTCTCACCTGCAGAACTGCAGAGTTGCTGCACATTCTATTGTAGACACTCCATTTACGCTGGAGCCACGTTTATTGTTTTTTCTGCCACAGCTCTAGTGATTTAAGCGAGATGGCACCTGAAACAATGCAGGGGTCATGATGAAGACCTTTAATGAGCATGAACAAAAAATTATTAAAATGAATTGAATTGGATTTTATAGTCGCACCAACAGCTAAGGTCATATGGCGACTTTCCAGCTTCTACTGGTGGAGGAAGACCCCAGGTGCCCCTCCGGGCAATTTTCGTGCACGGGCGGGCACCTGGGTAGAACCACCGACGTTCCGCAAGCCAGCTGGATAGCTTCCTCACATAAAGATTCCTAGGCCCCTGAGGGATCGATAAAATGAACATGAATTACAAAATCTGGAATACTATACACAATAATAATAATAATGACTACTTCAGGATTGCCGTGTGTCACTTTAATGTGAAACCCTTTATAGGTAATTTAATGGACTTAAACTATGTAATGAGTCAATGTTTAAGGGACAAATTTCCCCAACTATAGTGTATACTGCTCAATGCACGTGCCTTCATGCTTTAGAGTCCAACAATTCGTGAGTCGTGCTTTAAGGGGTCATTTCACCAAGGATTGTTTTGGTCCCGAGAGTACCCGATCCTTTTTCTGGTCGATCGGCCGCATTTTTGCGAAAATAATCGGGAACGTGCGAGCACTGTCCCGCACTACCCTATACATTCGGGGGAAGATCTGACGCGATCGCCTCAGTCCTCCGAGGGTCGGGTACCGAAAAAGTGATCGGCTACTGTTTTTAAAAATGTTGAAAAACAGTAGCCGATCAAAAACCGTCGGCCCGGGTCGTCTTGGTCGTCCGAGGGTCCCCTGAAGGTCCCCTTGTCTCGCCCGCCCTCTGGAGCTTTCGTATAGCCTCTGCAGCTCTCTACCGAGGGTCGTGCGTAGTTTTAATGAAACAAAACACATGTAAAAATCCTTTAAAATGTCACAAAGAATTAATTGTTACTAAATACAACAGCAAGACATATATTTACTCAAAATTATTATAAATAATAATAAATTTACAAATTAATACCAATGCCAGAGAATTATAAACCAAATATAAAATAAAAACTGTACACTTTTCTCAGAACAGGTACTGAAACAAAACACACTTGAAAACCCTTTAAAAAGTCACAAAAACTTAATTCTTTTTGGCATATTTTCTCTTGGTCCTTGGCCTCCTCCTCAGCATATTTCCTAATGTAATAACATTTTGCTGTGCTATGGCAGAACGAAGTTGTAGAGCTACAACAAGCCCCAGCACTGCTTGTTGGTCCATGACCTTCCCTGGCTGGTCAGAAAGTGATGAACGGCGTGTGTATAAGCGTTTATTTATCCTCGCTGTATTGCACGAAGCATTTTAGCGAGCAGACCTCGGTTTAAAGTCTCATCCGAAGGACTGGTAAGGTAGGAAATACTTTTATGAAATATTTCGTTAATTAACCCAAATTCGGTCCTGGCTGGGATTGAACGCACGATCCCTGGGTTACTAAGCCGTGATGCTAACCATTACACCACGGCGCTACCCTGTGATGAACGGCTTCGACCTGAGCGGTTTATATAGTCGGGCCTTTAAAAACACCGATCTCCGGCCGATCTAGGCAAATTTGGTCGGCCGAAGAACGTCCGAAGATCGTTTAAATCGTCCGAAGACCGTTTACTTTCGGCTACCTGCGTCAACATACGCCTACATTCGGCCACTCTCGCGCGAAGAACGGCGGAAGAACGGCGGAAATCGAACGAAAGCGTCCTCTCTCGAGCCGGGATTGCCCATTTTCGGCCTCTCTCGGCCGAACAACGCGCGAAGATCGCTCACTTGCGCGCGAGAAGCGGGTCTCTACCGGGCATTTGCCGGGCCTTTGCCGTGTACCTGCGGGTACTTGTGCAAACTTTCGCATACTTGCGCCCCGGAAACGTGTCGATCGCGCGAGGAACGTCCGAGAATCGTCCCCCCGCCATGGTCCATTGGTCGGGACTCAATCGGGTCAAAAAAAGGGGGCGATTGGAGGCGATTCAGGACGACAATCGGGCAGATCAAAAAATTGATTGATCGGGAACAATCTGGTCCAGATCGGGCCGATTGGAAAAAAACAATCCTTGGTGAAATGACCCCTTTAGAGTCCAGCAATGTGTGAGACATGTTATATACTCGAGTATGGGCATTACGGAACGGACCTGTAGCAAAGTTCAGTAATTTATAGGACCTGCAGCAAGGCAGTAAGACTCGAGTATGCGCATTACGGATCTGCAGTAAAGTTCAGTAACACATAGAACCTGCAGTAAAACTCTGGTATGTACATTACGGACCTAAGTAAAGTTCGGTAATGCATAGAACCTTCAGTAAGGCTCGAGTATGCGCATTATGGACCTGCAGCAAAGTTCAATAATGTATAGGACCTGCAGTAAGGCAGTAATACTCGAGTATGCGCATTACGGACCAGCAGTAAAGTTCGATAATACATTGGACATGCAGTAAGCCTCGAGTATGCGCAGTACGGACCTGCAGCAAAGTTCAGTAATTTATAGGACTTGCAATAAGTCTCGAGTATGCGCAGTGCGGACCTGCAGTAGGTCTCAATAATGCATAGGACCTGCAGTAAGGCAGTAATACTCGAGTATGCGCATTACGGACCAGCAGTAAAGTTTGATACTATATGGTACCTGCAGTAAGGCTCAATTATGCGCAGTACGGATCTGCAGCAAAGTTCAGTAATGCAAAGGACATGCAGTAATACCTTAGTAAAGTTCAGTAATGCATAGGACATGCAGTAATACCTAAGTAAAGTTCAGTAATGCATAGAACCTACAGTAAGGCTCGAGTATGCGCATTACGGACCTGCAGTTTACTTCAGTTATGCGTAAAATGTTATTGTGGAGAGCTTATTTCATTGGAATATTTTGTTCCATTTTCTCTTCTGTTTTAATGACATGTACCATGCTCTGCTCCGGGACATCATCGCGTGTCAGAGCTCCTTAAACTTAGTTTCCGAGTGGCTCGCATTACGGAAAATATACAACCGTGTGAACCCTCTACCCATCAAACTAAAATAAATACGCAACTGTTAAGACGACGCCTCGAAATATATCGTTGAAGAAAACAATAGCCATTTATCTTACGTGAATTGAATAGCCTAAATACTTCAGTTCACCTTTACACTGATTGCTTAACTATTTGTTAACATTTGACGGCTTCTTGCAGATTGTGCAACCCGGCCCGCGGCTTCTATCTTGTCTCGTAATTATGTGTGTCCAGTGGACAGATTATATGAGATCCTTTGATATTGACCGTAATGTACTTAAGCGGACTTGAACAATCAAATAAAGATTAACCATTCTCACGATAAATCACACACAAGTGACAATTTTGTCTTGAAGAAAGCCCGATCAAAGGTTCCGATTATTTTGGTGTATTTTAAAGCGAATTAGCATAATTTTATATAAATCAAAAACGATAAATGATTAAAGAAACTAACCCGCCAAATAACAGCAAAATTACACTACAAAACCGTTTATCAAAACTCTATCCATGTGTTAAGGTTATATAATAATGTATATGTGCCGATTAAAATTATAAGATGTTTCATGAGTTCTTATAATACCCGTGATTGAATATGCGTAAAATGAATTATGAGTTGGTAACTATTAGTTCAACGCTTCAGTTTTCGGGTTTGGCCTGGCTGGTTAAAGCCGTTTATATTGTGTTTAAATACTATAGCGTTTTTGATTTTCAAATATGTAAGTTATATGTATACACCTCGTCGTCAGTAGGTTTAGAAACGGTGTACATATGTTGCAAATGTTGGCTGTTGTGCGGGATAGCTACTTATATCGACAAATAATCAGTAATTACACTTAACTTTATGAAAACGAATTTCCATGTTATTTAAAAGCATACATTTTCCTGGGTAGAACCAGTACTGTATACCTACCGCCATCCGTAAGAATCGACACTTTCTCATTTGACAAGTTGAGCTCCCAGTAGGATTCGAACCCGCAGCGGTGAGAGACGAGAACGTTTTAGACGCAGCGTCTTTACTATCCCG
Organism: Cyrtodaria siliqua; assembly: GCA_037043455.1. NCBI lineage: Eukaryota > Metazoa > Mollusca > Bivalvia > Adapedonta > Hiatellidae > Cyrtodaria > Cyrtodaria siliqua. The sequence goes on along the minus strand of JAWPHD010005635.1, from coordinate 146,985 downwards.
GCCACGGATGCGCTATAATTATGTACATGGTCATGCATGGAAATCTGTTGCAAACACAATATGACGTGACCTTCCCTGGATTCCTCATTTACATTTTGTAATATTTCTTAAATAAAGTATCGAAATAAAATTAGGTTTCGGCAGAACATTTTGCTGCCCAGTTAGCCGTCCAGTAGCCGACGGCAACTCTTTTCCCATTATCACACACATCGTTATATCAATTACAGACATATCCCGTCTAATGTAACACATCGCTGACAAAACGTGTCTTCGAGGACTTTACTGAGGCAATCACTGTTAAATGACCAGAGAAATGGCCGGAATCGATGACCAGAAATTGGCCGCAGGGTTTCTTTGACAGGATATTTACATTTGTGACGGGACATTACCGCTATGTCCCTCTATGAGTTAATTGATTTCTCGGACCTATCACCATAAACGCTTTGATGTCGTCTGTGATGGTTCTCGTATGTGTCCATCATTCGAACGCGAAGCAGACTAAACGCGCGGTAACTCGCGTGCGCCATCTAGAAATTCATTAAAATCAATTATGTTTTATTAAATTCTTCTTTCATCGTATATCCCAGTGGTGATTGCGATAGCCTTCTATCCAAAACAATGCTTGGCTAATTGTGTTAGAGGACCGCTTTTTAATGACAAAAGAAAGAATATCCGTTCTTTAATTTGGAATTTAAGCGATTCTGTTCTCCAAAGACCTCCAAGCGTCGATACTAAAGACTTTATGGAATTGTATTAAATTAGTTCATCGTCGAGAGAAATATAAACGCGAGTCTTTATTACCATTTGTTGAGTTGTTATAAACGAGCCTACACAAGTTCTTTTAAAGTGCCATATCAAAATAAAAGTGTTGTTTATGCAACTCATACGTTTCACAAAGTTGTGTGTGTGTGTGTGTGTGTGTGTGTGTGTGTGGTGGGTGCTTTTGAGGGCGATCACATAGTTTAATGATCGCACTAGCTACTTTTCTATGTTAATATGCCCTGTGACAGTAACATTTCCGGACACAAACACCTTTTTAGGACGTCAACGAATGAGTTGGCAAATTATTGGGGTTGGGGACAAAACATACTCTGCCCTCACATCACTGTCAGATTATAAGGCCGTTTCAGGTGTACAGTACAGTACTGGTTCTACCCAGGAAAAGTGGGTGGTCTGCCTCCACCCCCCACAAAATCGACCGTCTATAAAAAACATGTGTTGAAAAGGACGTAAAACGCCATTCAAACAAACACAAATGTTCCTACGCCTATTTGTTTGGAACTACAATTTTTATTTAAACAAAATAATATACGAAAACAGTTTTTAAAAGAAATCATATTACCAACACTCACGAGTAGGATTTCTTTTACGATAAACTTTTTATTTTTATTTATCTTTTGGTCTAGTGTTAATAGATATCGCCACAGGAAATCGAAGATCAGTCAATAACTTGAAATCAATAAATAAAAAATACCCCATCCACTCTATGTACAGTTCTGTCCGAGAAATTTGTTTTAAACAGAACATAACAGAACATATTCTTTATTTATGACTTTTAAACATCTTTTACATTATTTCATTAACATATAACTTCGAATTCCTGTGATATAACCTGGGTCCGTATTCATAAAGCTTTTTAGCAATATCTTAACTTAAGTCCAATTTTTAAAAAAAAATGTAAACACCTTACTGAAGTCAGGGACTCATATACATGTAATATAGACGGATACTACTGTAGTCACCTTTCTGTATTGATTTAAGACGTTTTAATAAGGTTATGAATAAATCTAGAACTAACTATTATCTTAAAATATGTGGTTTATACTGTCCCTGAGAGGTTAATAAGGATATTTAAAAATATGTAAATATCATAAATTTTGACTTAAAGTAATATTTTCCATTTAAGTTGCTTTCTGAATACTGGCCCAGGTCTAACCATGTAATCATCATTTATTGTATTATTTGCAAACATGTTCAATGGCCATATTTGACTTAAAGCAATAACAGATATTCTATTTTATAATAGAAATTTTTGAATATATTTTTAATTTATTTGTTATATTATTTGAAACAAAAATAAAACTGCAGGTCCGAACTGTGCTCCGTTAGCCTGTGTATTTTTATATACCAATGTTGGATATATATGCTCTCTTGATTTCAAATATTTAAATCGCCAACAATATATTATAGCGCCCTTTGATTTATCGATTTATTTATTGCAGAATCCGATACTGTGAGAAAAAACTATTTCGAGCATTTTATGTTTTGCATATTTCTTTGATTTACGAATGTCCGAAGCGGCGAAACCACTGGTCACCCACTGGTTTTGCATTATGGCCGTAGAGTGACCCAGTCATGGCGCAGCTAGCCTCCATTAGGAAGCCCATATATCTCATTCAAAACATATGCTATTTGTTTTTGAAACATTTTTAAACATAAAAAGTTAATCCCAACAATTTACAAGTCTCTTCAGGACGTTATTTATTTACTTTGAAGCTGGAGTCCATTATTCTAGCTGTCTGTCTACACGCGTCTGTGCATTCTTGAGTAGTTTTTGATGAGTTTATTGCTTTGTGACCGACCTATGTGAGACATGTGAGATGCATTCAAGATGTTCAATGCTTGTTTAAATTTGATTTTTGATGTGTGGTTCAAGTATGTTTCTAAATTTAAATAAAAATATATTTTTTATAATAGAACTGAATACATTCACAAACCACCCGCAGCTCGTGAAATAGGAGAATTTGATCATCCGCATCGCGTTAGATAAGTAACTAGGGGTTAATGGGCGGGTGGCCTACCCCGCCCGCACACCATCCACTCCCCCACACTCACCAGACACACGCTTTACGTGGGTGGGTGGGTATCTGGGGGACAACATCAGTGTCATTTAGTTTAATACGAGATATTTAAGAGACAGCAGTAACGAGAAAGGGGTAAAAGAGAATAAGTTTACTAACTGAAAAACACAAAAAAAAATAATTACAAAACAAACAAAAAACAACAACAAAAAACACATTTTTAACACCCACTTATTCCTGGGTAGAATATTTAAACGATCGCTAACAGCTGTGATTTATCTGTGACTGTCACTCGTCGACGTACTTGTTAAATAACAATAATATGTAGGAAAAATATAATATTGAGAGAGCTGGTGAAAACTGTTTTAAACTCGCAGCGTTCAGTGAGTTTAATTGGTGATTATCAAATCATTATGAATACTTTTTTGAAATGAGCTAAACATTTTAGGTTTTGCATATTTCTTTGATTTACGAATGTCCGAAGCGGCGACTTATTCCTGGGTAGAATATTTAAACGGACGTTGAGAACTGTGATTAATTTGTGACTCACTCGTCGACGTATTAGTTAAATAACAATAATATGTAGGAAATAAATAATATTGAGAGTTCTGATGAAATATGTTTTAAACTCGCAGCGTTCAGTGAGTTTAATTGGTGATTATCAAATCATTATGAATAATTCTTTGAAATGATCAAAGCAAATTGTTTGTGCATATAACTAATTGTTGATTAATTGCAACAGGGTCTGTATGCCAATTTTCCTCCCAGATTGCACCAATAATAAATATATTGAAAGCAAATGTAGAAAAACAAGGCACTGAAATAGAAATTCAAATTGTATTTAATATCTGCAAGCAAATTTAAAGTCAAAGGTATACTAGATTAATAAATCGAGCTGCTAAAAGCTCTACAATATGTGCCCTTTTGAGATCGCCCACATGCATAATGATAGGAACCATGAATGCAGTTATACGAATTTGTGGTGCAACAGTTGGTTAGTGCGTTGTCTATTACACAACTGACCAAGTTTAAAAATGTATATATAAAGCCTTTACTTTTGGGGGCATTTTATTTCTGCGAGGCCCCAACTGGAAACCAGGTCCCCAACTGGAAACCAGGTGTAGTTCTATTACAGATTATATTTAAAGGCCATTAAATAACTCTCATTGAACTTGGATATCAAACTTTTAGAACAACATACAAAACTGAGATTCCTTGTTATTGTAACACGTGTGCTAAATGTCGGTGTTACAGTTAAGTTTGCATTCAATTCAATCATACTAAGTTTTCCGTTGAAGAAGTGTTTAGCCAAAAGTAACCCTATTTTGAATGGGTACGCTATCAAATGTCAGTGCTATAAATTATCCACCGTCATGTTGAAGTACCCTTACACGTCCATTGATGTAAGGGATTAGCGCTTTATAAATTAAGTCGATATGGGTTAATATTTGATTAAAATCTCCGCGCATAACTTTGGCGTCGTTGCCCATATAAATAAATCGTTTTTATTAAGTAGGCCCCTGAATTAAACGTTTGCCTCTATCGACCTGATGTCTTTTCTAAAACCAAGTTACTGCTGTGTATATTTATTTTGTAAAAATGCAGCTTAAGAAAACAAAAATAGGGTAACTAAATATGTTTTTTTCTCTCTCTCATGTGTATAACACAGAAGGCGTTCTACACCCACTGGATCAACATCAGAGACGACTTGAGCGGCCCGCGGAAGTGCAAACTATCCGGCCAAATAACGGCAAAATTACACTACAAACCGTTTATCAAAACTCTATCCAGGTGTTCAGGTCACAAAACAATGCACATATGCCGTTTAAAAGTATAGGTTTATTCACAGACCTAATAATTTATTTATTAATATGGTTGTGGTTTATTCATGGACTTTCAGTTGAATATGCGTAAATCGAATTATGAGTCGGTAACTCTTAATTCGACGCTCCATTTTTGCGTTGTGTTCTGTCTGGTTAAAGCCGTTTAAACGATTTCGTAAAATTTGGCTGTTGTTGGCGGGATAGCTACGTACAGAAAACCAAACTGGCGTATCTAAATATGACTTTTCTCTCTCTCTCTCTCTCTCTCTCTCTCTCTCTCTCTTGTGTAAGAAGATGTTCTACATTTACTGGATCAACATTAGAGACGAAATGAATTGAATTGAATGTTGTTTAACGGCTCATCAACACTATACAGGTTATTTAGAGCCGCCCCAGAGAGAGGGGAAGGATACATAGGAATCCGGGAACCTGCCCTACTCTTATTATCGAATAGATTCCTATGGTTCTTTAACGTGCTCGGAGGATAGACCGATACACGGGACCGCCCGGTTTACGTCCCCATCCGACGGACGAGGCTAAGGAAAAGTGTCTTGCCCAAGAACACACCGACGGAACTCAGTGGCACCACGGAGGATTGAACCCGGGGCCTCCGGTTACAAATCCGCCGCGCTACCGACTGCGCCACGCCAGCCCCTAGAGACGAAATGAACGGTCTGCTGAAAGACCATGCAGTTTTAAAGAAACTAACCAGCCAACTAACGGCAATATTACACTACATACTCGTTTAATATCAAAACTATCCAGGTGTCTATTCCCGGTTCTTAAAATACCCGTGATTGAATATGCGTAAACTGAATTATGAGTTGGTAACTCTTAATTCGACGCTGCAGTTTTGGGGTTATAGACCATGAGCCAGACAATTTTTCGCTACCATCTCAGGTGGCAAATTCTTACTGGTACCATTTTATGGAGTACATTGTAGTGAAAGAAAAATCCATACAGGGTAGCTGTTTCCTGTAATTAGAGTTCTCTCCACCTTTTAAATAAAAATTAGGTTTCTTTAAAAGTCGTTTTCTCTGAAACCTTAAGTGCTAGAGGTCTAATATTTTGCATATAGCCTGCTACAAAAACAAACTGAAATGGTGACCCTGTGGTCATATTAGGCCCACCCCAGGGGCCACATGTTTACATAGAGTTATATAGGACAATCTTTTAAAAACAACCCTTTTCTGCATGGAACAACAACAGCTTACTATTTTGCATGTAGTATAAGCTTTTAGTCCTCTACCAAATTTTCTAAGATGGTGACCCTGGGGTCATGTTTGGCCACACCCCAGGGGTCTCATATTTACATAGAGTTATATATAAACATCTTTAAAAAAGAATCTTCTCTGAAACTACCAGAGATAGACGTCTAATATTTTGCATGTTGCTTATGGTTCTCTACTAAGTCTGTTCAAATGGTGAACCTTAATTGACTCAAGTTTGGTCCTGCTCTGTGGGTCACACTATTACATTGAATAAAGTAATTAAAGAAAAGCCTTTAAAATCTCCTAATCTACATGAGCTGTCTAATAGTTTGCATGTAGTATATAGTATAGTATGGTTCTTTAACTAGTTTGATTGTTCAAATGGTGATACTGGGGGAAAATTTGATCCTAGTCACAGTTTTACATTGAATTATTTTAGGAAATTGATGTTGTAATTCTTTCTTAAAAGGGAATGTAGCGACACAGCCAAACAAACTCTATTATTGAGAGTTCTGAAACCCTTGGAAAAAGGTGAAAGAATTATCAAAATCGGATGATAAACAAAAAAGATATGACCATTTAAAGGTTGTTCTAAAACGAATATGGGAGGCGCCATTTTTAGAACTATGATGTCATAGTTCTATATTACCATATATGGAATATTGATAAATATCATTTAAAACGAAGAAAATCACTGCAAATGAATGATTTTTTTTTACTGGTGATATAAATCATTATTGCCATTAAATATTACATATTTTTCATACAGTTGCTTCATTTTTTCCCTATAAATCAGTAAATTTCCATATTTATAAATATTCCATATATGGTCATTTAGAACCGTGATGTCATAGCTCTCAAAATGGCCGCTTCCATATCCGTTTCAACAGAAACTTCAAATGATCATATCTTCTTTGTTTATTATCCGATTTTGATAATTCTTTCACCCTTATTCAAGTATTTCAAAACTCTCAATAATGAAGATGGTTCGGCTGTGTCGCTACATTCCCTTTAAGATGTGAGCACTTTGAGGCGAGGCACTCATTAAAATCACTTCAGGCTTAAGAACAGCACTATTTATCATAAATGGGACTTTCGATGAGGTATTACATTATAAAGACCAAAATTAACACAATTAAAACTGTTATCGTAAGTAAATGTCTATTTTTACGATGTTTACAAGTCGCATATTTTTTCCATTAATTGATATTACAAATCAAAAACGTAGCAATGGCATGGGCATATATAAGGCTTACATACATGCTGCAACTCGTGACAGTCCAGACATACTACCCTGCCACTGACAGATTCTTCTCTTGGTGCATTGGCAGAGGGAGTATTATTCTTAGAACAACACACTCATAAAGAAATTTGCTAGAAACGAATGACTGTTGTGAACCCCAGCCATTTGGATGTAACCGTATCATTGAATTAATAAAGTTTTAGCATTTTAGATGTATGCATTTCAACGCAGTCACCCTCCTTGAGCGCATACAGCCTGTGGCCCAGTGGATATTACGATGGGCTTGAAATCCTCGTGAAGACAGAGGTAGCCTCTGATCGGGACGTAAATTGGGCGGTCCCGTGTATCGGAGTCTATCGTTTAAGTTAAAGAATTATAGTAATCTATTTGTTATTAAGATTATGTCAGGTTCCCGGATTTCAAAGTATAGCTCCCCTCTCTCTGGTGTGGGTCTTAATAACTTATAATGTGTTGATAATCCGTTTAACAACATCTAATTCATTACATTCTGTTTCTTTTAAAGTGCATCTTCAATAACTATAGGTTAAAGTATACGTTTGTCAACAACAAAAAATAAGTAAATACTAATATTAAGATCAATGAGGGACAGTACATAGACCCCTGTGTGATAGTCTTTTTCAATGCGCAACTACCCCCGTCATTGGCAATAAACTTTCGATCCTTTTTAGGTAATTTCATTCAGTTTGCACTATTTCAGCATGCACGAAAGTAGATTATGACTATAATAAAATGCAAAGAATATGTCAAGCAGGTGCTATTGTAACAACTGTACCATTTCTAACAAATAGTTGCCATGGTTAGTAGTTAGAACCATAGTCTATATATTACCCTTCAGCTTCTTCTTTAATGTTATTCGTGCAAATGCATATAATAGTTTTCAATTTCATATGCATACTTCTTTATTGTGAATTATGTGGGTGGGGTAATTCAAACTGGTGTTAAATATCGTTAAAATAGACATAAATTCCAATTAACATGTGTTAATTATTGCTTCGTGTCTTTATGTGTAATACATATTCAAAATGTCTTAATCATAATACGTATTGAATAAATAATACACCTAAAAATGGACTTACAAAAAGTGAAACACTCACATTTCCCTTATCTAGAATCCTTTGGACTGTTTGTGTCTTTTGTGCAATATATGTATAGACCTATATCAGAAAATTAAAATAATAGACCTAGTGATGTTACACTTATTCTGAGGAAGACTTACACTTCCTGTTCGATGCGTGTATCCTCTTTTCAGGCTTGTGCAAGCAAAGGCCTGACCGTTGCATAGTACATACTTTCATTAATTCATAATATAATAATTAAATCATCATAATCGTCGTAGAATATTTGTGAATTACTGCTTCTTACAATTTTATACATAATGTAAAAAAAATAATATACTAACCTTAATGCATAAATAATGTGTCTATAGTGGGTGAGGTAATTTGACTTCCAATTTTAAGAAAAATAGTGATTTTAAGCAGAATGCAATGCTGAAACAAAGGTTATTTATTCAGTAATAAACTAATATGAATCATAAACTTAATTGCATGTTTTAAAAGTATATTAACAATTATCAAAAAATAACAATGTCCAAAAATGAACATCCAACATTTGATGCCAATGCTACAATGATACACATATTATTGTTCGAATTAAACTGTTTAAGCTACCCGTTCCAGATTGCTATCATGGAATGTTATCTACAGACATTGCTCTTTCCAAAAAATAATGAAAACATTTGCCACCTGAGTTGGTAGCAATATCGAAAATGTTGGGTCCTGGCTCAAGGACTATTATGCCTGGCTGATTAAGCTAGAACATTTTTAAGAAAATGGTGACACGCTGGCATTGGAATATACATATTAATCTTCTATTTAAATTTATAAAACAGACCAATATAGGCTGATTCCTCCTGTGTTTTCAACACTCAACACTCAACCTCTGTCGAGTTAATCTTCCTAGGTCCCTGCCACTCATCTATTGACATGTCTTGCGTCTGCATGGCTCCTGCCATCCGTGCGAGATTGATACGCATAGTAAATATTAATTAAACCAGTATTTTTATTAGATTTAATCTTCTGTTGAAATGCTCGCCAAAAGGCCTAGTTGCCAATGGCGTGGGTAAACAAAGCCTTTTACTTACTGTATTTCACCCGTGTAGCAACTTAAAGGCAAAACAAAAACGAGCCTGTGTCGAAACCAGCTCGTAGGCATAGTTCACAGGTGTATGTCAATTATCTCCATCAATGACTAGAAAACAAACACCATTGTTCTTTTTACTTTGTAACCGGTCATTATATAAGACCCTGAACCGGCACAGACCTAATAATAAGTATTAGGTCTGTGGTAAAGGAAAGAAAATACAATGACATTTTTTTTTTATTTCATTGACAGAGAAACCGACGGCATAGTTATATTCTTCTTCCAATAAAAGGTCAGGCGTCTTCTTAGACTGTAATGTTGACCTTACTTATTCTTTTTTTTTTAAGAGGTCCGATCTGTTTTGCTTCGCTGTTGTTTTCATATGCGTTTTTAAGTAAAATAAATCATTAATTATTTGCGATTTTCCGAAGCATTACATAGATGAAGGTATAGATAGTCCAAACTACACATATACTGATCAGTTACCCCCCTTTACAAACAGGAATACTCTTCAACCTCCAATCCTATATTTGAGGGAATGGCTGCGAATAAAGTGGCAAATGTGGTACGTTTTATTAATAATTATCAATTTATAATTAGGTTTATTGGTTAAAAGCATATGAATTTAACTATTTTTATGTTAATGTTGATTAGAATTTAAATACATTCGAATGACATCCGTTCTAATTAGGAAAAATCTGCAATTTAATGTGTAAACTAATTTTAGTCTTCAAAAACAGGTTCATAACAGGTAAACAGATTCGTATATGTTAAAGTGTATACTGCATATGTATATTATGTATACTATATCTATATATCCATACTGCACTCGATCATAACTCATCATCATATCACGTGCCTGGTGGTGGAATATGCAAGAGAATTATGGTCCATCGCCTGATAGGATAAGGAGCTGCCAATGTCATTTGCAGTATACATGGGCAGTATTATGTAAAAGTCAGTTGATATGTAGAAAAAAACTTGGCAAAAATCATAAATTTTTAAAAAGCAAAGGGCTATAAAGTCCAGCATGATGGTTATCAATCTTTGCCGAGATATTATGCCCATAAACACCGACCCCACGTTTCATCAAGATTGGATTATAAATGTTAAAGTGATTGAGAGGAAACCTCAAAAATCTCTAAGTTTATAAAAAAAATAATCCAAGGGCCATAACTCTGGCATGGTAGGTGCGATCTGGCCAAAAACATTATCCCCATGTCTCATCATGAGTGGATTATAAATTTATGTTAAAGGTTCTTGCTGTACTGCAAAAATCATCAATTTTTTAAAACTCAATGGGCCTTTACTCAAGCATGATAGTTGCAATCTATCTGAACTGGAGAATACTTGACCAGCAAGGTAGAGATGTATAGTGTGTGTGTGTGTATGCACTTCATTTGAGAACATCAAATTGATGGCATGATAAAACACAATCTAAGCAATACTTAAACTTAGCAGACAAGCTGTTCACGAAATAGATCATCAGTTTCATTTATCTATTTTACAGTCCATTATTTTGCCGGTATACAATGCTGAGAAGTGGCTGGACGAATGTCTCGGTGCTGTACAGCAGCAAAACTTTACTGGTAACCTGGAACTCTCCATCTATCTGGACTCCTGCACAGTAAGTATATGTGAGATATACATATTGTGGCACAATAAAGGGGTACCGACCTAAAACTATTTTACCTTAATTTGAACATATATGACAAGGCAAAGCTACCACGGGTAAAAATTGTGTCTACTTTATTAACTAAAGTAGGCATCAAGATGTACTATTCACTATTTATCAATGACATTTATTCACTATTTATCAGTGACATGGTATTCACTATTTATCAGTAACAGCTTATTCACTATTTATCACAGATCTATGTTATTCACTATCAGTGCCATGTTATTCACCATTTATCATTGCCACGTTATTCACTATCAGTGCCATGTTTTTTTCAATACCAGTGACACACTATTCACTATTTATCAGTGACATGTTATTCACTATCAGTGACACACTATTCAATATCAGTGACATATTATTCACTATTTATCAGTGACACACTATTCACTATTCAGGGCACGAAAATTCCACTCCCCCGCTCACCATGACGAGTGCTCATTCATGCAGGACGAGTAGAAAATAAGATAAAGTCTTTAACAATTTGTCTATTTGAACATTCAAATATTATGTAGGACGAGTAACTCAGAAACAATTTTTTCTGCCCTGCTATTTATCAGTGGCATGTTATTTACTATTTATCAGTGACACACTATTCATTATTTATCAGTGACATGCTTTTACTATTATCAGTGACATGTTATTCAATATTTATCATTCATTGTCACTATTTATCAGTGCCGTGTTGTTCACTATTTATCATTGACAAACTATTCACTATTTATCAATGACATGGTATTCACAATTAATCAATGATATTGTATCCTTCATTGACAAATTATTCACTATTCATCAATGCCATGTTTTTCACTATTTATCAATGACATGCTACTCACTATTTATCAATGACATGGTATTCAGAATTAATCAGTGATATTCTATTCATTATTTATCAGTGACACACTATTCACTATTTATCAGTGACATGATATTCACTTTTTATTAATGGCATATGTTATTCACTATTTATCATTTGATTTCTGCAGATTTCTTTGATATTTAAAATCATTCAAACAGTGGTAATTTAGAACTATGATGTCATTGTTCTCAAAATGGTGGCTTTCATCTCTGTTGTAGAACAATCTTCAAAATTAGTGATCCATATCATTTGATTTTGGTAAATCTTTTACCCTTTTGCAAGTTTTTCGGGAAAATGAAGCTTGTTTGTAAATATGTCAACATTCCCTTAAAGTTTCTGGGTTTCTTTATCCAGAAGGACATAATTATTTTTAAATATCACATCTTATTGCTTCTTTTTATGGAACACTCATTAACAAAAGTTAAATGACAATCTTGATTTCTATGAATATGTTACTTGCTGATATATCTGGCTTTTACTTACTGCATTTGATCTTCTTTCATTTAATTTTATTCTGATAGGACAAATCACAAGGTATTGTAGATGAGTGGAAACCAAAATTGGAAGAACGGGATATTAAAGTTGTTGTAAAAAGTGAAAGTGGAGAGAAGCCAAGAGGAGGTAAGTGGTTAAGATTGTCTTGGTATAAAACGTGCAATATATGTGCCAGAGTGACTGCTTTTGGTATGATTTATGAAAAATAGTCGTTTAGGTTGTCATCAGCACCTACTAGGAAATGTTTGTTTTGTCCACCGAGGATTTGTTAGTTTTGTCCACCGAGGAATTGTTAGTTTTGCCCACCGAGGAATTGTTAGTTTTGTCCACCGAGGATTTGTTAGTTTTGTCCACCAAGGAATTGTTAGTTTTGCCCACTGAGGAATTGTTAGTTTTACCCACCGAGGAATTGTTAGTTTTGCCCACCAAAGAATTGTTAGTTTTGTTCACCGAGGATTTGTTAGTTTTGTCCACTGAGGAATTGTTAGTTTTTCTCACTGAGGAATTGTTAGTTTTGCCCACTGAGGAATTGTTAGTTTTGCCCACTGAGGAAATGTTAGTTTTGCCCACAAAGGAATTGTTAGTTTTGCCCACAAAGGAATTGTTAGTTTTGCCCACAAAGGAATTGTTAGTTTGCCCACCGAGGAATTGTTAGTTTGCCCTTCGTGGAATTGTTAGTTTTTGCCCACTGAAGAATTGTTAATTTTGTAGATTGAGGAATTTGTTAGTTTTGCTCACCGAGGAATTGTTAGTTTTGCTCACCGAGGATTTGTTAGTTTTGCCCACCAAGGATTTGTTAGTTTTGTCCACCGAGGATTTGTTAGTTTAGCCCACCGAGGATTTGTTAGATTTTCCCACTGAGGAAGTGTTAGTTTTGTCCACCGCAGATTTGTTAGTTTTGCCTACTGAGGATTTGTTAGACCTAGGATGTGTTAGTTTTGCCCACCGAGGATTTGTTAGTTTTGTCCACCGAGGAATTGTTAGTTTTGCCCACCGAGGAATTGTTAGTTTTGCCCACTGAGGAATTGTTAGTTTTGCCCACTGAGGAATTGTTAGTTTTGCCTACTAAGGAAATGTTAGTTTTGCCCACCGAGTACTTGTTAGTTTTGCCCACTAAGGAATTGTTAGTTTTGCTCACCGAGGAATTGTTAGTTTTGCTCACCGAGGATTTGTTAGTTTTGTCCACCAAGGATTTGTTAGTTTTGTCCACCGAGTATTTGTTAGTTTTGCCCATCGAGGATTTGTTAGATTTTCCCACTGAGGATTTGTTAGATTTTCCCACTGAGGAAGTGTTAGTTTTGCCCACTGAGGAATTGTTAGTTTTACCCACCGAGGAATTGTTAGTTTTGCCCACCAAAGAATTGTTAGTTTTGTTCACCGAGGATTTGTTAGTTTTGTCCACTGAGGAATTGTTAGTTTTTCCCACTGAGGAATTGTTAGTTTTGCCCACTGAGGAATTGTTAGTTTTGCCCACTGAGGAAATGTTAGTTTTGCCCACAAAGGAATTGTTAGTTTTGCCCACAAAGGAATTGTTAGTTTTGCCCACAAAGGAATTGTTAGTTTGCCCACCGAGGAATTGTTAGTTTGCCCTTCGTGGAATTGTTAGTTTTTGCCCACTGAAGAATTGTTAATTTTGTAGATTGAGGAATTTGTTAGTTTTGCTCACCGAGGAATTGTTAGTTTTGCTCACCGAGGATTTGTTAGTTTTGCCCACCAAGGATTTGTTAGTTTTGTCCACCGAGGATTTGTTAGTTTAGCCCACCGAGGATTTGTTAGATTTTCCCACTGAGGAAGTGTTAGTTTTGTCCACCGCAGATTTGTTAGTTTTGCCTACTGAGGATTTGTTAGACCTAGGATGTGTTAGTTTTGCCCACCGAGGATTTGTTAGTTTTGTCCACCGAGGAATTGTTAGTTTTGCCCACCGAGGAATTGTTAGTTTTGCCCACTGAGGAATTGTTAGTTTTGCCCACTGAGGAATTGTTAGTTTTGCCTACTAAGGAAATGTTAGTTTTGCCCACCGAGTACTTGTTAGTTTTGCCCACTAAGGAATTGTTAGTTTTGCTCACCGAGGAATTGTTAGTTTTGCTCACCGAGGATTTGTTAGTTTTGTCCACCAAGGATTTGTTAGTTTTGTCCACCGAGTATTTGTTAGTTTTGCCCATCGAGGATTTGTTAGATTTTCCCACTGAGGATTTGTTAGATTTTCCCACTGAGGAAGTGTTAGTTTTGTCCACCGCAGATTTGTTAGTTTTGCCCACGAGGATTTGTTAGACCAAGGATGTGTTAGTTTTGCCCACCGAGGATTTGTTAGTTTTGTCCACTGAGGAATTGTTAGTTTTGCCCACCGAGGAATTGTAAGTTTTGCCTAACGACGATTTGTTTGTTTTGCCCACTGAGGAAAATTAGTTTCGTCCACTGAGGAATTGTTAGTTTTGCCCACCAAGGATTTGTTAGTTTTGCCCACCAAGGATTTGTTAGTTTTGCCCACAGACGAATTGTTAGTTTTGCCCACCGAGAATTTGTTATTTTTGTCCACCGAGGATTTGTTAGTTTTGCCCTCCGAGGAATTGTTACTTTTGTCCACCGAGGATTTGTTAGTTTTGCCCACTGAGGATTTGTTAGTTTGACCCACCAAGGAATTGTTAGTTTTTCCCACCGAGGAATTGTTAGTTTTGCCCACTGAGGAATTATTAGTTTGCCCTTTGTTTTGTCCACCGAGGATTTGTTAGTTTTGCGCACTGAGGATTTGTTAGTTTGGCCCACCTAGGATTTGTTCGTTTTGTCCACCGACGAATTGTTAGTTTTGCCCACCGACGAATTGTTAGTTTTGCCCACCTAGGAATTGTTAGTTTTGCCCACCGAGGATTTGTTAGTTTGCCCTCCGAGGAATTGTTAGTTTTGTCCTCCGAGGATTTGTTAGTTTTGCCCACTGAAGAATTGTTAGTTTTGCCCACCGAGGAAGTATAAATTTTATTTTTTGAGGAATTTGTTAGTTTTGTCCACCGTGGAATTGCTAGTTTTTCCCACCGAGGATTTGAGTTTTGCCCTCCGAGGAATTGTTAGTTTTGTCCACCAAGGATTTGTTAGCTTTGTCCACCAAGGATTTGTTAGTTTTGCCCACCGAGGAATTGTTAGTTTTGTCCACTGAGTATTTGTTAGTTTTGCCCACCGAGGAATTGTTAGTTTTGCCCACCGAGGAATTGTTAGTTTTGCCCACTGAGGAATTGTTAGTTTGCCCTTTGTGGAATTGTTAGTTTTGCCCACCGAGGATTTGTTAGTCTGGCCCACTGAGGAATTATTAGTTTTGTCCACCGCGGATTTGTTAGTTTTGCCCACCGAGGATTTGTTAGACCGAGGATTTGTTAGTTTTGCCCGCAGAGGATTTGTTAGTTTTGTCTACCGAGAAATTGTTAGTTTTGCCCACCGAGGATTTGTTAGTTTTGCCCACCGAGGAATTGTTAGTTTTGTCTACCGAGGAATTGTTAGTTTTGCCCACCGAGGAGTTGTTAGTTTTGCCCACCGAGGAATTGTTAGTTTTGTACACCGAGGATTTGTTAGTTTTGTCCACCGAGGAATTGTTAGTTCTGCCCAATGAGCAAGTGTTAATTTTGTAGATTAAGGAATTTGTTAGTTTTGCCCACCGAGGAATTGTTAGTTTTGCCATTCGAGGAATTGTTAGTTTTGCCCACCAAGGAAATACTAGAGTTACATTTGTGAACTCAGCACAACTATTATTACTAAATTCTGAACAACCTTTCTGTATGTAGTATTTTATGATGGAGAAAATGTGATAAGCTCAGATACAAATACGCAAACCCGAACCCCTGTATTGTACATTGTGTGTTAATAGTGTTCAATTTATTTTATTTGTTTCATTGGTATAGGCTAAGAACAGATCCATAGAGCCTATTGTCTTTTATTTTCAATGGGATATGCTGAGAACACATCAGTAGAGCAGAGCCCCTGTATGGTAAATTATGTATGTTAATAGTGTTTATCTACTGTCTTTTATTTTCAGTGGGATATGCTAAGAACAGATCAGTAGAACAGAGCTCAGGGAAATGTCTGTGTTTTCTGGATTCTGTAAGTACTGATTCTTGGAGGAATAAAATATCACAGTATTAATAGAGCTGAAAATTCATGGATTTGATTATGGAGATTATGGTTTACATTTTTTAAATACTAAAAAAAAAAAAATCATCTAAAACTTTATATACTGAGGAAAAAAAGTTTAGCAAGTGTTTGTTGCACCCTTAAAATAATACATTTTTG
Source organism: Cyrtodaria siliqua (assembly GCA_037043455.1). Classification (NCBI taxonomy): domain Eukaryota; kingdom Metazoa; phylum Mollusca; class Bivalvia; order Adapedonta; family Hiatellidae; genus Cyrtodaria; species Cyrtodaria siliqua. The sequence goes on along the minus strand of JAWPHD010005635.1, from coordinate 130,443 downwards.
GTTGTAAAATAAGAAACTACTGCCATAGACACAGTATTTTATTAAACACACATCAATAACAGTCGAACATCTTAATGATGTAACGAATAAATGAACGTAGGGGTCAAGCCCATAAAGTCCCAAAATGTCGGTATATCTTGTATACAGTATTATTCCATCTAAAAAACTTGCTAAACATTTTCCCCTCATTATACATTTAAAACCTGGCCTTCCTCTAGCCATGTAGGTTGATGCATGCCTGCGATCCCATTATTTCCAAATTGTGGATTGTTGCCGTCCCTTCAAGTCATCACTATCTCCATAATCCTTTGACCCAGTCAGTGGTACAATAAGTGGTCATCAGTGTATTTACCATTTGTGACCTTGGCATTGTCAAACATTGATGTAACATGTATCGCATTAGTTTGCACACTTGGTGGCATTTGTGTAAATTGTTAAAAATATATGACTTACATAACAGAACAGTTTGAGCAATATAGTTTGAGCAAGAAGCAGAATAATTATAATTCAATAGTTTTGAGTTAGTTTACATTTTAAGACATTGCTCGTCAACGTTGGTGGTAAGGAGGCTTTCTTGTAGAGTAGATTACATATTAACACGTCTTTTATGTTGTTCTGCCTCATCAAAGTGGTAAGACACATTACATTCTCCGATGTAAGGGGATACCTAGGATTATATCGACCCCTTGACATTCAGCTTAGATTTAATGGTGACATGGTTAGTTTGCTTCTTCATCACAAGCTGCTTCTTCATCACAAGCCAGGTCAAAGTTCAAATCTCTCATTCATCCTTTTTTTAAATGATAATAAATATAATTATGTAAGTGTAGTGTTTGTATGCTGTAATGTCATTGTGATGTATTACTAACTCAGGATGATGTGATGCATCCAGGCAGGGTTACTGAACAGTATGAAGCTTCCAGGGCACACCCAGACTGTGTAAGTATCTGAGGGGCGTTCACTATGTACACACATGATGATACCCATATGACATGATACCCCACCTGGTCACATTATACTGACACCAGACCACCCTGTCCTAGAACTACCCTTTATATGCTGAATGTCAAGCAAGGGAGGTACTAGTACCATTTTAGATCTATTGGGCGAAGGCCAGCAGGGCTTGTGCGATAGCGATTCTTCTGGCGGCATTGGCGTTGGTGTTAGCAGTAGTTTCTCTGAAACCGCTCGGCCAATTTTACTGAAATGTCACATGGATGCTCCTGATATGCCTGGGACCTTACAAAAGATATTTTTATGTTGATCCGACATTCAAGATGGCCACCATTGCTAAAAATAGCCAACACCTTAAAAAAATTCTTCTAACAGCAAGATAGATTTTGACAAGAGTTTTTTTATTTGATTGCTAACTACTAAACTATCGAATTTGTGATTTTTCGCTTTCGTAAAATTTCAAGATGGCCACCAAATGGACGTGAAGTTTATATCACAGAATTATATAGGTATATATATATTACCAACTCCTCTGAAACTGCTGTCATGATTTCAATGAAAGTGAACAAAGGTGTTTATTGGATGGAGCCCTTTCCTATTTTTGTTGATGCGCGTGATCCAAGATGGCCATCATTGTTAAAAATAGATCAAAATTTAGGAAACTTCAAACAGCATTTCCTCCAATACCACTTATTCATAGGTAATGAAATATCGCGTGCATGCTCCTTGTCTTTATTAATGAACACCAATGCCTACACTATCAAGTTTGTTCAAAGAAGTCCCCTGGGTCAAAAGTGACTGTATCCCAGGTGTCCAAAGTTTGTTTATGGAGATTTTGCACGTTTTATATTGACTTATATATGGGAAAACTTAAAACCTCTTCTTCAAAACCTCAACTTCTGCAGCTCAACTAGAGCTCTCATATGTTGCATGTTACATCAGCTTTATGGTCTCTACCATGTTTGTTCAAATGTTGTGTTATACAGGAGAATCTTTAAAAAATATTCTCTGAGACTGAAAGAGCCGGAGGTTTAATATTATGCATTTATCATAAGCTTATGTTCCTCTGCCAAGTTTGTTCAAATGGCGACGCTAGGGTCAAATTTGGCCCACCCCTGGGATCACGTTTTATGTAGACATATTGGGAAAAGCATCTTCTTCTCCAAAACCACAAGGCACAGAGCTCTCATATTGTGCTGACCCCTATTTTTGTGGGTAGTAAGAACATTTTACAAAGATTTTTTTATAAAAATTAATGTGAAATATTTAACCTTCAAATGTGTCGGGAATGTACAAATCTCTATAACATTTTAAGGACACAAACTAATTCTTATCAACAGAAAACCCACTGTCTACATAGGTTATAGTAACCCATGTTGGCTCCTTTTTCCAAAAGCGTCCCCTGTTTTAAACATTTTATTAGCTCAACTATTCGAAGAGAGCTTATGTAATCACCCCGGCGTCAGCGTCCCACATCAAGGTTTGCGTGTAAGCTGTGTTTACAAGTCTATATCTCTTACATTTCTTATCCTAGCACAACCAAATTTGGCCATGGGCTCCCATGGAATCCAAATTATGATAGCCCATAAAATGTGTCCCATTTCACATCAAATTTTGCGTGTAAGCTGTGTTTACAAGTCTATATCTCTTACAATTCTTACCCTAGCACAACCAAATTTGGCCATTAGCTTCCTTATAGCATTATCTTAAGGGTTGCTTAAGTAATTTTGGTTCCTGTAACCCCTGGGCTCCCATGGAACCCAAATTCTGATAGCCCTTAAAAAGTGTCTGTTTCACATCATATTTTGCGTGTAAGCTGTGTTTACAGGTCTATATCTCTTACATTTCTTGTCCTAGCTGAACTAAATTTTGGAATTGGTTTCCTTATAGTATAGGGTAATAGTATATTGTAAAGGGTTGGGTAAGTAATTTTGTCTTCTGCAAATTCTGGGCTCCCATGGAACCCAAATTGTGATGACCCATGAAATGTGCAATAAAGGCATGTAAGCATGTATATGTCTATAATTTTGGTTTGGGATTTGTTATAGCATTTTGCATCTTATTCATACTTCACCCATATTGGGGCATGGACATGGTTGTTTTGGTGAATAGCTTCTTACACATATATATCTCCACCAACCCCACCCACCCCCACCCCACACAAACTCTATTTTTTTTATTTTTAACATGTTTCTGTGTAGTTTTGGTCAATTCTTCTTACACATAGCTATGTTGCGCTCCCAACCCAACCCACATTGTTTTAGCCTTGTTTTCTGATGGTATATACTAGCTATATAATTTATTATTCTCTGAAAAATCGAATAGTCGAGCTGCGCTGTTCTCCGACAGCTATTGTTTTTTTATGATGTTAAAAAGGATTTATGTCTTGAAAATAAACACAGTGTGGGAAAAAAATTACACCTCAGATCAAATATTCTCAATTTGCACAATGGCATGTATGTTTCTTACTGTAAAAACTAATATACAAAGTTTATGTCAAATTATTATATGAGGAGCTTTCTTTAAAACAACTCCTGATTTCCATTTTTATAAAAACAAAATAACCATGATTCAAAGCGGAAGTGAATACTTTTCCTGGAAACTAGATATGGCTTGTTTAGGAAAAAACTAGGCCGTTTTAATTGAATGTATGGCTCTCGTACATCTCTGTATTATTTTTTTTAAATACCCGAAAATAGGAATCTTCACCATATATTATGCTTATTGTCCTCTAATAAGTTTGTTAAGATCATGACCCTAGGGTCAAATTTGGCATTGTTCCATGTGGGGGTGAGAGTTGCAGTAGGAGGTCACATTTTTACTTAGAGTTATAAAAGGAAATTAAAAAAAAACAACTTCTTGTCTGAAACGACAAGAGCTTAAAGGTGTCATATTTTGCATGTAGCATAAGCCTATTGTCCTCTACCAAGTTTGTTCAAATGCTGACCTCGGGGTAAAATTTGCCTCGCTCCAGTGGTCACGTTTTACATAGACTATATAGAGAAAAACTTAAAAAGTCTTCTCTGAAGCAACAAGGCATGGAGCTGTCATATATTGCATGTATCATAAACTTATGGTTTCTGTCAAGTGTTCAAATGGAGACCATGGGATCAAATATGGCCCCACCCAGGGGAACATGTTTTACATAGTCAGGGTAAAAATGTAAAATATTTTCTTCTCTGATATCACAGTTTTACACTTACTGAGCATGAACAGACAGATACAACCATCCAGCCGGCATTGACCCCGGGGTCGTATCCCAATCATTGGGGACATAGCCCCTAGGTTATAACTTGGATACCGTTGAGATCTCCACATTATGACCATATATACACTTACTAGGCCTGAACACGTTAAGGCGTGTGTGAAGTAAGCTCAACTGGTTTGGCCAGTAGGGTGTATGCCATGGTCTTTTGTCCGTCGTCAGTCCGTCATCTGTTAACTTTTTGATATCAACACTCCAGCACTTTTATTTTCATCCGATCTTTACCAAACTTTACCAGGTTATGAATATCAATGAAAGCTCGGACGAGTTTGAAAACCAGCAATATCAACCAGTAACACCGGAGATCAGACCAGTAACACCGGAGTTATTGCCCTTGATTTAATGAGAATTGCTATATTTTGTCTTGTCAACACTCTAGCGCCTCCATTTGTGATCCGATTCTTATCAAACTATACCAGAGTCATTATATCAACGACAGCTCGGACGAGTTCGAAAACCGGAGTTATTGCCCTTGAATTAACGAAAATTGCTATATTTTGTCTTGTCAACACTCTAGCGCTTCCTTTTTTCATCCAATCTTTACCAATCTGCACCAAATTATTAATATCAATGACAGCTCTAACGAGTTCAAAAATCAGCCAGATCGGACCAGTAACACCAGAGTTATTGCCCTTGAATTGCTATATTTTGTCTTGTCAACACTCTATCACCTACATTTTTCATCCGATCTTTTCCAAACTTTGCCAGATTGTTGATATTGATGCTCGGTCTTGTTCGAAAGCCAGCCAGATCAAAAGTCCTGGCCCTTGAATTATTGAAAAATTTGTTAACACTCTAGCACCTTCATTTTTTATCTGATCTTTACCAAACTGTACCAGATTGTTGTGATAAAGCCTTCATTTTGCCGTATTTCAGAAAAACTTTGCAGGGATGATCAGTACCAAGCCTAGTTATGTATATTGTCACCCTATTCCAGTTGAATGACTTTTAGTGGAGTTATTGCCCTTTAAAGGTTTTAATACACATAATTTGTATGGACTAGTTCTGCTGAGCCCCAGGCCGGATTTCAACGAAACTTGGCAAGGAGGATCAGTATCAAGCCTAGTTATACATATCATCAACATGTTCTGGTCGAATGATTTTTTTGCAGAGTTATGTCCCTTTAAAGGTTTAACTACACAAACTTTGTTCAGACTATTCTCCTGAACCCCTGGTCGCACTTTAGAGAAACGTTGCAGGGATTATCAGTACCAAGCCTAGTTGTGCATATCATCACCGTGTTCCGGTTGAAAGACTTGACGGAGTTATGGCCCTTTACAGGTTTTAATGCACAAACTTTGTCCGAACTAGTTCTGCTGAACCCCTGGCCGAATATCAACAAAACTTACCAAGGATGATCAGTGCCAAGCCTAGTTGTGCATATCATCACCGTGTTCCGGTTGAAAGAATTTTGGTAGAGTTATGGTCCTTTAAAGGTTTTACTACACAAACTTTATCTGGACTAGTTCTCCTGAACCCTTGGCTGGATCTTAGAGAAACATTGCAGGGTTGATCAGTACCAAGTCTAGTTGTGCATATCATCACCATGATCCGGTTTAAAGTATTTTGATGGAGTTATAGCCCTTTACAGGTTTTAATACACAAACTTTGTCGTGACTAGTGCTGCTGAACCCTTGGCCGAATTTGAACGAAACTTGGCAAGGATGATCAGTATCTAGCCTAGTAGTGCATGTCTTAGCTGTGTTCCGCTTGAATGGTTTTTGGCAGAGTTATGGCCCTTTAAAGGTTTTAATACACAAACTTTGTACAGACTAGTTCTCCTGTTTTTTTGGGAAACTTGGCAGGAATGATCATTACCAAGCCTAGTTGCGCAAGTCATTGCCATGTTTCAGTTTAATGATTTTTGACAGTTATGGCCCCTTATACACAAACTTTATCCGGACTTTTCTTCCTGAATGGTTGGATTTCAATGACATTTGCAGGAATGATCATTACCAAGCCTAGTTGCGCATATCGTTGTTGTGTTCCGGTTAAATGATATTTGGTGGAGTTGTGGCTCTTTAAAACGTTTTATTACACAAACTTTGTCTGGACTAGTTCTCCTCAACCACCATTCGGCTTTTAACGAAACTTGGTTGCATAAACCATTGTCTTGTTCCGGTTGAATGATTTTTGGTGGAGTTATGGCCCTTTAAAGGTATTAATACATAAGCTTTGTCCCAACTACTTCTTCTTATCCGTTGCCTAGTTGCACATGCCTTCGTCATGTTCCAGTTTAATGAGTTTTGGCGGATTTAATGCCCTTTCTACTAAAAACAACCCCTAGTTCTAATTTAGTATAGTTATTTAGGGACTCGAGGCACAGCTATTATATAAAATGGGTTTTGACTGCCTGCATAAAGGGGCTCCTCTACAGGTGGTCAAAACCTATTTTATACTTGTTGTTCCTCGAGTCCCTAAATAACCATACCAAATTAGAACTGGGACTGCTTGTTTGCATGGGTCAAGGGTTTAAGTTTCTGTTGTGGGTGTTGTTGTTTTGTGTTGTTGTTTTTTTGCAATGTTTTAAAAGAAGTACTGATGGCAATTTTATGACGACAACCCTTGATATAAGGGCCGATTTAGCCTGTAGAGCAATCACTGGTCCTCTTGGGCCTCTTGTTATGAAATTATAAGCTTGTTTGTCAATTATATCATCTTTGCAAAGATCATCAGGTGAGCGATTTATGGCCATTTTGTCCCTTTTGTTTTAAAAATGTAAACTTTCCACATCCTTCATTTCTTCATTCAGTGTTTGCCAAACTTGTGCATAATGTATTGAAAAGCTCATTGGGTTTGAAACAGCCATATCTGACACCCCATCTCATTCCAATCTACACATCCCATTTGTTATCATTAAAATCAATTGAAGAATATGTTAAAGAAATGCTTTGTACATGTATAAAATGACCCTTTAAATAAAAATCACAAACTTATCAATGCAGTATTCAGTAGTAAAAACTGCCAGTTACACTACCCATTATACAGATATTATCAACGAGAATGGGATTTATTTCAAAAGTTGTGAAAAATATATTTCTTAAAGACTCCTCAATTTTAATGAAATTCTCATCCTGTAAATATAACTTCATTTCATAGAAATGTATCATTACAATATCGCGTATCTCACTTTTGGTTAACACCTATCGGTAGGTAAATAGAAATGTTTTGTTTTTTTAAAGATTATAATAAAACACAACTGTAGTTTAGTGAATATGTTTTAAAGTAGCTATCCCGCCAACAACAGCCAAATTTTACAACATATGTACGCCGTCACGGTTCCTAAACCTTCTGACGATGAGGTGTATATATAACCGACATATTTTGAAAATTCAAATTATATAGACACAATATAAACGGCTTTAACCAGCCAGGCTAAATCCCAAAACTGGAGCGTTGAATTAATAGTTTCCAACTCATAATTCATTTTACGCATATTCAGTCACAGATATTTTGAATCGTCACATATACATAATTGTATGACCTGAACACCTGGATCAAGTTTTGATAAACGTTTTTGTAGTGTAATTTTGCCGTTATTTGGCGGGTTAGTTTCTTTAAATTTGATAGTTGTTATTTTTGTAGATAATCAGTGCCCACTGTTTATTGTTGTAGATAATTGGTGCCCATTGTTTACTGTTGTGGATAATCAGTGCCCACTGTTTATTGTAGATAATCGGTGCCCATTGTTAACTGTTGTGGATAATCAGTGCCCACTGTTTATTGTTGTAGATAATCAGTGCCCATTGTTTACTATTGTAGATAATCAGTGCCCACTGTTTACTGTTGCAGATAATTGGTTCCCAGTTTCACAGACTTCCAGATGGTTCCACACAGAGATTTACAAAGTGGGCTAATACTCTGACCCAGGAGCAGCTTTATACACAGGTTGGTAGGGGTACTGTTATATACACAGGTTGGTAGGGGTACTGTTATATACACAGGTTGGTAGGGGTACTGTTATATACACAGGTTGGTAGGGGTACTGTTATATACACAGGTTGGTAGGGGTACTGTTATATACACATGTTGGTAGGGGTACTGTTATATACACATTTTGGTAGGGGTACTGTTATATTCCTATCATATTAGACAGGATTTGGAGAAAAGTGTGCACCTTTACCTGTATATATATATAAAAGTGTGGTATGTGATAATATAATGATACTTTTCCATTTACAAAGAATGTTTGTAAAACAGGGTGGATGGATACTTTACTTAACTTGCAGTGTGCAAGTATAATATAGCATGGATATACAGGTACCCTGGATTTGAAACTGCCTATACGCCCCTTGTTAATTCTCGATTTATCCGCCGAATGGCGAATAAGCTGGTTCCCTGATTACTCTGCGGTAAACAGCAGAGTACCAGGTACGTGGTGGCCATTTTTGACGCGATCGATTATCCTGAAAGAGTTGATGCTGACATAAAACAGTTAACTGAATTATTAACATACTACTACATGATCTTTTTCAAATATCGAGGTAAGTTATTTAAATATGCATGTATTGCTTTTAATTTATTGAAAAAATTATGGAATTCATAACATAATTTGGATTTTAACAGCGAAATACACTCGATAGCTGTGTTGATTTTCTTTTTCTACAGTTTTCGGCTTGAATCGAGAATGTACATTTCTAGAAAATTAACTCCTCTTTCATTTACGGTATGATATTCAAAATAATTATTCCTTCTTAATGCCATTATTGTGTAGATTTGGTTGTGTCCTCGGATTTCTGTATAGTCTTTGTTTTGTTCTCAAATTACGCAGTTGAAATTGGTTGAAAATTCATTAAAAAAAAATCTCGAGTATTTTTCATAAAATGTATACACATTTTAAAAAGTCACAGTCTATTGAACACATGACCCCGAGTTGGTGTCAGACGCACAGTCTATTGAACACATGACCCCGAGTTGGTGTCAGACGCACAGTCTATTGAACACATGACCCCGAGTTGGTGTCAGACGCACAGTCTATTGAACACATGACCCCGAGTTGGTGTCAGACGCACAGTCTATTGAACACATGACCCCGAGTTGGTGTCAGACGTACAGTCTATTGAACACATGACCCCGAGTTGGTGTCAGACGCACAGTCTATTGAACACATGACCCGAGTTGGTGTCAGACGTACAGTCTATTGAAGACATGACCCCGAGTTAGTGTCAGATGCACAGTCTATTGAACACATGACCCCGAGTTGGTGTCAGATGCACAGTCTATTGAACACATGACCCCGAGTTGGTGTCAGACGCACAGTCTATTGAACACATGACCCCGAGTTGGTGTCAGACGCACAGTCTATTGAACACATGACCCCGAGTTGGTGTCAGATGCACAGTCTATTGAACACATGACCCCAAGTTGGTGTCAGACGCACAGTCTATTGAACACATGACCCCGAGTTGATGTCAGACGCACAGTCTATTGAACACATGATCCCGAGTTGGTGTCAGATGCACAGTCTATTGAACACATGACCCCAAGTTGGTGTCAGACGCACAGTCTATTGAACACATGACCCCGAGTTGGTGTCAGACGCACAGTCTATTGAACACATGACCCGAGTTGGTGTCAGACACACAGTCTATTGAACACATGACCCGAGTTGGTGTCAGACACACAGTCTATTGAACACATGACCCCGAGTTGGTGTCAGATGCACAGTCTATTGAACACATGACCCCGAGTTGGTGTCAGATGCACAGTCTATTGAACACATGACCCCGAGTTGGTGTCAGACGCACAGTCTATTGAACACATGACCCCGAGTTGGTGTCAGACGCACAGTCTATTGAACACATGACCCCGAGTTGGTGTCAGATGCACAGACTATTGAAAATACGTACATAGAGTTTCATCTTATTATTGAAAACCGTTCAGACGTTAAGGAACTGATAACATTTCCAAAAATAAAGTTATCATGGTCACTATCTAAAATTCACTTGTTTTATTTTGATTCTAACACAACAATAACCCCATCGTTTATGCTATTGTTGGGGCACTATATATCATCTTGGAGGTCAAGGTAATCAGGCTGCTATATTTACAGGCTGTTCCATTGGGCTCCCCCATATGCAAAGTTCTAGTAGTCACGTGACGAACAATTAAGTCATTGCTTACGTCATATAGCTTGCACCGCATGACGTCAAACGTTCTCAGCTTGTTCAAGATGCTTATTAATGTTATATGTACTGATGCATATGATGGGTTTATATCGAGGGGGGGGGGGGGGGGGGGGGGGGGGGGGGGGGGGGGGGGGCGGGTGGGGGGGGGGGTAGGGGGAGGGTGGGGGGGGTGCACAGTTTGTGAGTTTGTTGTTATTAACATTTCATTAAAATTACTGTTGAGTTTGTCTTCGTGACGTATATTGTATATTTACCAAGTGACGTCATGTAACGCGGCGCTTCCAACGGATGAAATATACGCGGAGAATTAATGGAACAGCTGTATTTTATCATAGAACAACATACAGCTGTCTCTCTTCTTTGTGTATATGAAAGACTGCGGAGGTCGTGTTAGAATTCAACATAATCAATGGCCATAATCTGGTAACACACGCATTGAGCTCGCTCATTGTGGAACTTGTCAAAGATCATTTTGCAACAAACCAGCAAATAAAAGTTGATGAAAATTGGAAACCATTTACTAAAGTACGCAAGATGAGAAATTTGCTTCTGTTTTAATAATCAAGGGCTATAACTCCATAACACATAAAGGGATTTTGCTTCTTCTTGAATTCATCTGAGATCTAATAGAAACAAATCTGCTATTCAATTATTCGAGGATACCATTTCTTAAATTATTGCGTTCACAAGCTGAAATTTGCCTATTTTTCAATAATCAAGGGCAATAACTTTGAAATGGAAGTGTTGATATTGGTCATTGTCAAACTCGTGCAAGCTCTTATGGAAACAGACCTTTACCACCCACAACGAACAACATGCCATCTCCTAACCTTGTCTGACCTTTGGCCCGTAGAGCTAAATACAAGATGATAGTACTGCTGCAATAACATGCAGATTCAGTTTTTATGACATCTTTAAAGATACAGGAGACAATTTGAATCTCATTTTATGACCAACTCTATTTTATGATAGTCCGTTTATACCAATAATTGTAACTTTTTAAATCTAACAGTGTTCCGAAGTAACTGCTTTAGTAAATTGTTTATTTTTTTCATAAATTGATACAATAAGGATTAACCTTGATTATCAAACACCTTGAACCAATACAATATATACTTTATACATCTTGAACAAGCTGTATTTATTTTATTCATTTCTTCTATTAATTGTACATATAATCCAATTAATATTTATTACGCTCACTAATCAAGTACTTCTCAACCCTTAAAGGCTCATCTGGCAATCTTGATTTTTTAAAAACTCGTGGCATCGCGTTTGTTTTTCTACATAACTTGCATTTGTTCAATCATTAATGTTAATTATAAAAATAGTATAAATCAAATTGACACACATATTATTTAAATTGATTATTTTGCACTATATGTAAACCTATGGTAGAATAAGACGAAAAAATGAAAACTCTAAATTTTATTTAATTATATGTAAGCAGCTTTCAAGTTAAAATGATACTGGATTAATAATTTGAGGTGCTACTTTTAATGCATGATATAAACTTCAAGATTGCCAGGCGTGCCTTTAATGTCCAGTATGAATTAATACTTTTTTCACACCAGACATTTTCTTGAAGAATAAAACTTGACAGGAGACCCTAGTTAGTGCAATTACTTATTGTATATGAAAACAGAGCTCATCATGATGTATCTAACATCTGCTGTAATACTGCATTTGATATGTTTTGATGCTTAGTTTGTATGATATGTACTTTGTTTGCATAATGTCAGTTCGCTTGTAACCATGTTAGTTTAAAAGCTCATATGCGCTTGTGTTACTTTGTTGTAGATCCGACTTGTAAATAAATATTGCTTGACTTGACTTGACTTGATTTATTTATACTGGTAGTCAATGAAAACGCACCAGTATATTATATGGGTGTTAAATTATATTGGTAAAGTAGTTTATAATAATAAGTACATATTTTGAATTGAAATAGCTCACCTCCTTCGGCTCAGGGGAGCTAAAAAAAAAGGCAGGAATACCATCTTTTTCTGAAATTATAAATGGTTTCTGTACTTTTCCGGTATAGTTTTAAATTGTCTAAACACTTAAGTCGAACTTTGGATTTGAAAATATGGTGGTAGACTACTAAGTATTTTCATTGTGACTTCAATACCGACACTTACATTGTTATGGTCACATGTCAACAAATGTATGTCACAGTAAATAAATAAAGCGGCTATGGTCATTTAATTTATTACATTTTCGGTAAAACAAAGATAGATGTCGACATGTACAACTACCTTTGTATATTATCGTGCCGTTTTATTCTATATTGACATGACAAATCTTTTTTTATTACACCTTAATTGTTATTGACAAATCTTTTTTTTTATTTTTTTTTTTTATTACACCTTAATTGTTATTGACAAATGGGGCTGGCGTGGCGCAGTCGGTAGCGCGGCGGATTTGTAACCGGAGGCCCCGGGTTCAATCCTCCGTGGTGCCACTGAGTTCCGTCGGTGTGTTCTTGGGCAAGACACTTTACCTTTGCCTCGTCCGTCGGATGGGGACGTAAACCGGGCGGTCCCGTGTATCGGTCTATCCTCCGAGCACGTTAAAGAACCATAGGAATCTCTTCGATAATAAGAGTAGGGCAGGTTCCCGGATTCCTATGTATCCTTCCCCTCTCTCTGGGGCGGCTCTAAATAACCTATACTGTGTTGATGAGCCGTTAAACAACATTCAATTGTTATTGACAAAGACGATTACTTTCGTTATCTAAACATACATAAGACAACATATATACAACGGCCAAGTTGTTATCTTAAGATGTCTTAACAATATATATTATGTTATTACTACATATATTATAGAAGTATCACATCATTTGGAGGTACATTAAAGCTTCCAATGTTTTTCCAGCAAGATAAAGTCCCTTGTAACTCTAGCTAAGTGTGGCCTGATGTTATCTTGCTGGAATAATGTAATTCCTAGGAACGGTAAAACAGTTGGATATATTGATAGATATCCATAATGCTTAAAGATTGCCTCAGTTGTTTGATACGTTTTGAGTAGTCTCTTGTGGAATTGTATCTATATTTGAAAAATGCTTAGTAAACACGTGTTAATAATGTATACATTTTACGGGTTTCCTAATTTTGTGTTTCATTCAACAAAATTCTCAAAGCATAATAAGACAAATTGCACATTCATTTACATTTCTATCAAAATAAAATCTCCAGCGGACACTCCCTGGTCAAGTTGTACATTGTAATACAAGGCACTCATAGTCAGCATCCAAACTATAATCTGCAGTGGTCACTTCCTGGTCAAGTTGTACATTGTATTATAAGGCAGTCATAGTCAGCATCCATACTATAGTCAGCAGTGGTCACTTCCTGGTCAAGTTGTACACTGTAATATAAGGCACCCATAGTCAGCATCCAAACTATAATCTGCAGTTGTCACTTCCTGGTCAAGTTGTACACGGTAATATAAGGCACTCATAGTCAGCATCCAAACTATAATCTGCAGTGGTCACTTCCTGGTCAAGTTGTACACGGTAATATAAGGCACTCATAGTCAGCATCCAAACTATAATCTGCAGTGGTCACTTCCTGGTCAAGTTGTACACAGTAATATAAGGCATCCATAGTCAGCATCCAAACTATAATCTGCAGTGGTCACTTCCTGGTCAAGTTGTACACCGTAATATAAGGCACTCATAGTCAGCATCCAAACTATAATCTGCAGTGGTCACTTCCTGGTCAAGTTGTACACTGTAATATAAGGCACTCATAGTCAGCATCCAAACTATAATCTGCAGTGGTCACTTCCTGGTCAAGTTGTACACTGTAATATAAGGCACTCATAGTCAGCATCCAAACTATTATCTGCAGTGGTCACTTCCCAGTCAAGTTGTACACTGTAAATAAGGCACTCATAGTCAGCATCCAAACTATTATCTGCAGTGGTCACTTCCTGGTCAAGTGGTACACAGTAATATAAGGCACTCATAGTCAGCATCCAAACTATAATCTACAGTGGTCACTTCCCGGTCAAGTTGTACACTGTAATATAAGGCACTCATAGTCAGCATCCAAACTATTATCTGCAGTGGTCACTTCCTGGTCAAGTTGTACGCTGTAATATAAGGCACTCATAGTCAGCATTCAAACTATAATCTGCAGTGGTCACTTCCTGGTCAAATACACTGTAATATAAGGCACTCATAGTCAGCATCCAAACTATAATCTGCAGTGGTCACTTCCTGGTCAAGTTGTACACTGTAATATAAGGCACTCATATTCAGCATCCAAACTATAATCTGCAGTGGTCACTTCCTGGTCAAATTGTACATTGTAATATAAGGCACACATAGTCAGCATCCAAACTATAACCTGCAGTGGTCACTTCCTGCTCAAGTTGTACTCATAGTCAGCATCCAACTATAATCTGCAGTGGTCACTTCCTGGTCAAGTTGTACAATGTAATATAAGGCACTCATACTCAGCATCCAGACTATAATCTGCAGTGGTCACTGCCTGGTCAAGTTGTACAATGTAATATAAGGCACACATAGTCAGCATCCAAACTATAACCTGCAGTGGTCACTTCCTGGTCAAGTTGTACACTGTAATATAAGGCACTCATAGTCAGCATCCAAACTATAATCTGCAGTGGTTACTTCCTGGTCAAATTGTACATTGTAATATAAGGCACACATAGTCAGCATCCAAACTATAACCTGCAGTGGTCACTTCCTGGTCAAGTTGTACTCATAGTCAGCATCCAACTATAATCTGCAGTGTTCACTTCCTGGTCAAGTTGTAGAATGTAATATAAGGCAGTCATAGTCAGCATCCAGACTATAATCTGCAGTGGTCACTTCCTGGTCAAGTTGTACACTGTACTATAAGGCACTCATAGTCAGCATCCAAACTATAATCTGCAGTGGTCACTTCCTGGTCAAGTTGTACACTGTAATATAAGGCACTCATAGTCAGCATCCAAACTATAATCTGCAGTGGTCACTTCCTGGTCAAATTGTACATTGTGATATAAGGCACACATAGTCAGCATCCAAACTATAACCTGCAGTGGTCACTTTCTGGTCAAGTTGTACTCATAGTCAGCATCCAACTATAATCTGCAGTGGTCACTTCCTGGTCACGTTGTACAATGTAATATAAGGCACTCATAGTCAGCATCCAGACTATAATATGCAGTGGTCACTTCCTGGTGAAGTTGTACAATGTAATATAAGGCACACATAGTCAGCATCCAAACTATAACCTGCAGTGGTCACTTCCTGGTCAAGCTGTACTCCTAGTCAGCATCCAAACTATAACCTGCAGTGGTCACTTCCTGGTCACGTTGTACAATGTAATATAAGGCACTCATAGTCAGCATCCAGACTATAATATGCAGTGGTCACTTCCTGGTGAAGATGTACAATGTAATATAAGGCACACATAGTCAGCATCCAAACTATAACCTGCAGTGGTCACTTCCTGGTCAAGCTGTACTCCTAGTCAGCATCCAAACTATAACCTGCAGTGGTCACTTCCTGGTCACGTTGTACAATGGAATATAAGGCACTCATAGTCAGCATCCAAACTATAATGTGCAGTGGTCACTTCCTGGTCAAGTTGTACATTGTAATATAAGGCACTCATAGTCAGCATCCAAACTATAATCTGCAGTGGTCACTTCCTGGTCAAGTTGTTCACTGTAATATAAGGCGCTCATAGTCATCATCCAAACTATAATCTGCAGTGGTCACTTCCTGGTCAAGTTGTACACTAATATAAGGCACTCATAGTCAGCATCCAAACTATAGTCTGCAGTGGTCACTTCCTGGTCAAGTTGTAAATTGTAATATAAAGCACACATAGTCAGCATCCAATCTATAGTCTGCAGTGGTCACTTCCTGGTCAAGTTGTACATTGTAATAGAAGGCACTCATAGTCAGCATCCAAACTATAATCTGCAGTGGTCACTTCCTGGTCAAGTTGTACATTGTATTATAAGGCACTCATAGTCAGCATCCAAACTATAGTCAGCAGTGGTCACTTCCTGGTCAAGTTGTACACAGTAATATAAGGCACCCATAGTCAGCATCCAAACTATAATCTGCAGTGGTCACTTCCTGGTCAAGTTGTACACAGTAATATTAGGCACACATAGTCAGCATCCAAACTATAATCTGCAGTTATCACTTCCTGGTCAAATTGTACACGGTAATATAAGGCACTCATAGTCAGCATCCAAACTATAATCTGCAGTGGTCACTTCCTGGTCAGGTTGTACACGGTAATATAAGGCACTCATAGTCATCATCCAAACTATAATCTGCAGTGGTCACTTCCTGGTCAAGTTGTACACAGTAATATAAGGCACTCATAGTCAGCATCGAAACTATAATCTGCAGTGGTCACTTCCTGCTCAAGTTGTACACAGTAATATAAGGCACCCATAGTCAGCATCCAAACTATAATCTGCAGTGGTCACTTCCTGGTCAAGTTGTACACGGTAATATAAGGCACTCATAGTCAGCATCCAAACTATAATCTGCAGTGGTCACTTCCTGGTCAGGTTGTACACAGTAATATAAGGCACTCATAGTCAGCATCCAAACTATAATCTGCAGTGGTCACTTCCTGGTGAAGTTGTACATTGTAATATAAGGCACTCATAGTCAACATCCAAACTATTATCTGCAGTGGTCACTTCCTGGTCAAGTTGTACACTGTAATATAAGGCTATCATAGTCAGCATCCAAACTATTATCTGCAGTGGTCACTTCCTGGTCAAGTTGTACACAGTAATATAAGGCACTCATAGTCAGCATCCAAACTATAATCTGCAGTGGTCACTTTTGGTCAAGTTGTACACTGTAATATAAGACACTCATAGTCAGAATTCAAACTATTATCTGCAGTGGTCACTTCCTGGTCAAGTTGTACACTGTAATATAAGGCACTCATAGTCAGCATTCAAACTATAATCTGCAGTGGTCACTTCCTGATCAAATACACTGTAATATAAGGCACACATAGTCAGCATCCAAATTATAATCTGCAGTGGTCACTTCCTGGTCAAGTTGTACACTGTAATATAAGGCACTCATAGTCAGCATCCAAACTATAATGTGCAGTGGTCACTTCCTGGTCAGATTGTACATTGTAATATAAGGCACACATAGTCAGCATCCAGACTATAACCTACAGTGGTCACTTCCTGGTCAAGTTGTACTCATAGTCAGCATCCAACTGTAATCTGCAGTGGTCACTTCCTGGTCAAGTTGTACAATGTAATATAAGGCACTCATAGTCAGCATCCAGACTATAATCTGCAGTGGTCACTTCTTGGTCAAGTTGTACAATGTAATATAAGGCACACATAGTCAGCATCCAAACTATTACCTGCAGTGGTCACTTCCTGGTCAAGTTGTACACTGTAATATAAGGCACTCATAGTCAGCATCCAAACTATAATCTGCAGTGGTCACTTCCTGGTCAAATTGTACATTGTAATATAAGGCACACATAGTCAGCATCCAAATTATAACCTGCAGTGGTCACTTCCTGGTCAAGTTGTACTCATAGTCAGCATCCAACTATAATATGCAGTGGTCACTTTCTGGTCAAGTTGTACAATGTAATATAAGGCAGTCATAGTCAGCATCCAGACTATAATCTGCAGTGGTCACTTCCTGGTCAAGTTGTACACTGTAATATAAGGCACTCATAGTCAGCATCCAAACTATAATCTGCAGTGGTCACTTCCTGGTCAAGTTGTACACTGTAATATAAGGCACTCATAGTCAGCATCCAAACTATAATCTGCAGTGGTCACTTCCTGGTCAGATTGTACATTGTAATATAAGGCACTCATAGTCAGCATCCAGACTATAACCTGCAGTGGTCACTTCCTGGTCAAGTTGTACTCATAGTCAGCATCCAGACTATAATCTGCAGTGGTCACTTCCTGGTCAAGTTGTACACTGTAATATAAGGCACTCATAGTCAGCATCCAAACTATAATCTGCAGTGGTCACTTCCTGGTCAAGTTGTACACTGTAATATAAGGCACTCATAGTCAGCATCCAAACTATAATCTGCAGTGGTCACTTCCTGGTCAGATTGTACATTGTAATATAAGGCACTCATAGTCAGCATCCAGACTATTACATGCAGTGGTCACTTCCTGGTCAAGTTGTACAATGTAATATAAGGCAGTCATAGTCAGCATCCAGACTATAATCTGCAGTGGTCACTTCCTGGTCAAGTTGTACACTGTAATATAAGGCACTCATAGTCAGCATCCAAACTATAATCTGCAGTGGTCACTTCCTGGTCAAGTTGTATACTGTAATATAAGGCACTCATAGTCAGCATCCAAACTATAATCTGCAGTGGTCACTTCCTGGTCATATTGTACATTGTAATATAAGGCACTCATAGTCAGCATCCAAACTATAACCTGCAGTGGTCACTTCCTGGTCAAGTTGTACTCATAGTCAGCATCCAACTATAATCTGCAGTGTTCACTTCCTGGTCAAGTTGTACAATGTAATATAAGGCACTCATAGTCAGCATCCAGACTATAATATGCAGTGGTCACTTCCTGGTCAAGTTGTACAATGTAATATAAGGCACACATAGTCAGCATCCAAACTATAACCTGCAGTGGTCACTTCCTGGTCAAGTTGTACTCCTAGTCAGCATCCAAACTATAATGTGCAGTGGTCACTTCCTGGTCAAGTTGTATATTGTAATATAAGGCACTCATAGTCAGCATCCAAACTATAATCTGCAGTGGTCACT
Organism: Cyrtodaria siliqua; assembly: GCA_037043455.1. NCBI lineage: Eukaryota > Metazoa > Mollusca > Bivalvia > Adapedonta > Hiatellidae > Cyrtodaria > Cyrtodaria siliqua. Next base: position 111,307 of record JAWPHD010005635.1, on the reverse strand, counting down.
TCCTGGTCAAGTTGTACATTGTAATAGAAGGCACTCATAGTCCGCATCCAAACTATAATGTTCAGTGGTCACTTCCTGGTCAAGTTGTACATTGTAATATAAGGCACTCATAGTCAGGATGCAAACTATAATCTGCAGTGTTCACTTCCTGGTCTAGTTGTACATTGTAATATAAGGCACTCATAGTCAGCAACCAGACTATAATCTGCAGTGGTGACTTCCTGGTCAAGTTGTACACTGTATTATAGGCACCCATAGTCGGTATTTAAACTATAATGTGCAGTGGTCACTTCCTGGTGAAGTTGTACATTGTAATATAAGGCACACATAGTCAGCATCCAAACTATAGTCTGCAGTGGTCACTTCCTGGTCAAGTTGTACATTGTAATAGAAGGCACTCATAGTCAGCATCCAAACTATAATGTGCAGTGGTCACTTCCTGGTCAAGTTGTACATTGTAATATAAGGCACTCGTAGTCAGGATGCAAACTATAATCTGCAGTGGTCACTTCCTGGTCAAGTTGTACATTGTAATAGAAGGCACTCATAGTCAGCATCCAAACTATAATGTGCAGTGGTCACTTCCTGGTCAAGTTGTACAATGTAATATAAGGCACACATAGTCAGCATCAAAACTATAACCTGCAGTGGTCACTTCCTGGTCAAGTTGTACTCCTAGTCAGCATCCAAACTATAATCTGCAGTGGTCACTTCCTGGTCAAGTTGTACATTGTAATATAAGACACTCATAGTCAGAATCCAAACTATAATCTGCAGTGTTCACTTCCTGGTCTAGTTGTACATTGTAATATAAGGCACTCATAGTCAGCATCCAGACTATAATCTGCAGTGGTCACTTCCTGGTCAAGTTGTACACTGTATTATAAGGCACCCATAGTCGATATTTAAACTATAATGTGCAGTGGTCACTTCCTGGTCAAGTTGTACATTGTAATATAAGGCACTCATAGTCAGCATCCAAACTATAATCTGCAATGGTCACTTCCTGGTCAAGTTGTACACTGTAATATAAGGCACTCATAGTCAGCATCCAAACTATAATCTGCAGTGGTCACTTCCTGGTCAAGTTGTACACTGTAATATAAGACACTCATAGTCAGCATCCAAACTATAGTCTGCAGTGGTCACTTCCTGGTCAAGTTGTACATTGTAATATAAGGCACTCATAGTCAGGATCCAAACTATAATCTGCAGTGGTCACTTCCTGGTCAAGTTGTACATTGTAATATAAGGCACTCATAGTCAGGATCCAAACTATAATATGCAGTGGTCACTTCCTGGTCAAATTGTACATTGTAATATAAGGCACACATAGTCAGCATCCAAACTATAATCTGCAGTGTTCACTTCCTGGTCAAGTTGTACTCATAGTCAGCATCCAACTATAATCTGCAGTGGTCACTTCCTGGTCAAGTTGTACATTGTAATATAATGCACACATAGTCAGGATCCAAACTATAATCTGCAGTGTTCACTTCCAGGTCAAGTTGTACACTGTTATATAAGGCACTCATTGTCAGCATCCAAACTGTAATGTGCAGTGGTCACTTCCTGGTTAAGTTATGCATTGTTATATAAATGACTCATATTCAAGTTGTTACATTGTAATATAAGGCACTCATAGTCAGTATCCATACTATAGTCTGTAGTGGTCATTTCTTGGTCAAGTTGTACACTATAATATAAGGCACTCAGTCAGTATCCAAAGTGAAATCTGCAGTGGTCACTGATCAAGTTGTACATTGTAATATAAGGCACCCATAGTCGGTATTTAAACTATAATCTGCAATGGTCACTTCTTGGTCAAGTTGTACACTGCAATGTGACTAGATTTATGCATGGTAACAATGAGTCGGGTGCAGACAGGGTTATAACAGACAGATCTGGAGTTCTTTATCCCATCTGATGAGTCCAGAAGGACACCAAGCTTCCTTCCACTCCTGCTGAGTTGGAGGATGTTACTGGAGTCGTAGCCACACACAAACATCTGGTCGTTCTCTCCCCTGCAAATTCCATATGCACCCTTAAGATCTGGATCAGACAACTGTGATTGCTTGTTGCCCCGTCTATCCAGGCTTATGACCCCATTATCATTTGCCACATGTATCAGCTTGCCATCAGTAGATACAGCAATATGCCTAGGACATGAGAATATATTCTGTCCCGCTGCATCAGCCTGGACTGTACGGAGGAGTTGACCGGCTGTGTTGTATGTCCTCACCTGTCCTGGTCCTTCACGTACACCACCACCACAGGAGACAAACAGTTCCCCATCACTATAGGCAACACCACGGCAACATTCACCAACACTGAGGGTCCTTGTCAGTGTCATCTTGTTTCCTAGAGATACAAACTGTATCTTCTTCTGAGTACACAGTGTAACAGCAGCCTCCCCAGTACCAGCAGCACATACACCCCATGGATAACAAGAAGTCTGGATGTGGTCTATCACTTTGTAGGAGGAGTTCAGTCTCTTTAGTTTATCATTATTGTGGTCGGTTATCAGCAGGGTACTGTCATCAAGTAGACATGATCCATAAATATTACATTCCCTTTCATTTCCAACCTTGACATCATACTTCCCCAGGAGTGAGGCAGTATAAGGGGTGTCATCCTGGGACTTCTGCAGTACGGCAGTATAAGGGGTGTGATCCTGGGTCTTTTGCAGTACAGCAGTATGACGGGTGTGGTCCTGGGTCTTCTGCAGTACAGCAGTATGACGGGTGTCCTTCTGGGTCTCCTGTGAGAAATCTCCCAGTGACTTATAATCTTCTATACTTGTATTTATCTGGAAATTCAGATTCTCTCGTCTTTGGCGGGCTTGCATTTCTTGTGCTAGTTTGTTTCCACCAGTTTTGTAACTTTTACCCATTTTTACACTGACAAACACTTGGGGCTCATTATCTATGTTGACTTTCTTCAGTCGGTCGATACTTGCCTCGAGAGTCGATATCATCCCTTCCAGTTTGTTAATGTCTGTTTTTATGTTGTCTTGATATTCCTGGTGTCGAGTCTGAACTTTGTCGAGAGATTTCTTCTCTAAGTCATCCAGTTGCTTATTGATTTTCATGCGAAAATCTTTGATTTGGCTTAAGCAAACACCCATCTCTTTGTCAAGCCTTTTTTGGTCATCTTTTTTAGATTTTGCCAAGCGTTCAAGTTGCGATTTAACTTTAACCATGTCATCTATAATGGTTTTGTACTCCTTGCTGTTCTTTATACCCTTGGCGACAAGTGGTAAGTAGTTGATGTCTGTACAGGCCCTGAATGTAGATAAATAAAGTCATGTTCTACTACCAGTAATAATGCAGGTGTTATTTGGGTCCCTTTCCATATATATTTACTGATTATAGGTAAAAAAACAAGGTCAAGTGGTATAATTGAATGGAGTTGATGTGTCATAGAATAAGGTTACAAGGAGAAATGGGGTCTCCACCTAGTTATCTCAAACCACAATATGTTTATTTTCACCTTTAACCGAGATGGTACAGACTTTTTTTTGAGTATTTGTGTATGCGAGTACATATGCTGTCACCACCCGATGTACTCAGGTGTTAATTGAAACAGTCCATAATTGAAACAGTCCATAATGTCCATATGAAAATAAATCTTGGTAAAAAGTTGTGCTTTTTAACCAGTATTGATATACACACTATCTGCACTTTAAATAAACCATAACCTTTGGCCCTGCAACCATACCCTTTGGCTCTGCAACCATACCCTTTGGCTCTGCATTCTATCCTCTTTATGAGTAAGCATACATGGCTCCTGGTTCATAACTTGAAAATCATTGAGATCCCATCCTATAACCACATATACACTTATTGGTCATGTACAGACGGATACAACCATCCACCCAGCATTGGCCCCAGAGTCCATCTCCTCACTTGGATCGTTGCGATCCCCACCCTATAATCATATATACACTTACTGAGCATGAACAGACCCTGGGTCCATCCCCACCCCTTGAAACATAGGCCCTAGGTCATAACTTGGAAACCGTTGAGATCCCAGCCCTATAACCATATATACATTTACTGAACATGAACAGACGGATACAACCATCCAATCAGCATCGGCCCGGGGTCTGTCCCCACCCAAGATGGGTCATAACTTGGAAACATTTATTGTGTCTGAATACATTAAGGCTGGCGTGGGAATTTGCGATGGCATATCATCGACTGCGCAATCTAATTCTGTTATGAAATTACCACCTTGTTTTTTTTACGTTTACAAAGATCATCAGGTGAGCGATTCAGGACATTTTTAGCTCCACTTTTTGTCATCAGTCACTTTATCGTCATCATATTCTGTGTCAGCATCTGCATCCGGTTAAAGTTTTATATGTGAGCTTATATCTCCGAAACTACTTTACATAATGAATTGAAACTTCACAGATATATTCAGCATCATTAGACAACGTCATACAGCCAGGTTCTACAACTCATGCTTTTATTTTAGCAGAATTATGGCCCCTTTTATACTTAGAAAAAATTGGTTTCGATTTTATATGTAAGCTTGTAAACTTACTCTTTTTATGCCCCCGCCATTCGAAGAACCCCACCATTCGAAGAATGGTGAAGGGGCATATAGTGTAACCCCTGTCTGTACGTCCGTGCGTCCATCTGTCCGTCCGTGCAAACACGATGTCTGCACTTTAACTTGGCTAATTGTTATTGGATCTTTTACAAACTTGGTCAATAGTATATGGGCACAATGTCTCGGCCAAGTTCAATAATCGGCTCCATCGCCCCAGTAGTTTCAGAGTTATGGCCTTTGGAATAGTAAACAATCGCGAAATTAATGGTGTCCGCACTCTAATTTGGCTAATTGTTATCCAGTCTTTTCCAAGCTTGGTGAAATTGTATATGGGCGCAATGTCTTGGCCAAGATTGATTTTCGACCCTAGTAGTTCCAGAGTTATGGCCCTTGGAATAGTAAAAAAATAGTGAAATTAATGGTGTCTGCACTCTAACTTGGCTAATTGTTATCCAATTTTCTCCAAACTTGGTCATATTTTATATGGGCACAATGTCTCACCCAAGGTCGATTTTCGGCCCGGTCGCCCCAGTACTTGCAGAGATATGCCCCTTGGAATGGTAAAAATTCACAAAATAAATGTGATTTCATTTCTCCTTATATACATCCAGGTAGCCGGCAAAGTAGTCGGTTTCTCCTGGTAGCCGGTGATAGCTGGTAACATTCTATATAGCCATTTTGGTAGCCAGTTAACTGTTTGTTGATAGTCGTTTGCGGTAGCCGGTAATGTTATCGTTGGTAGCCTTTATGGCCGGGTTTGCCGTTTAATAGACTGTTAATGACGATTGCAGGTTATGATCGGCAATTGTGAATGGCAGATGTTTGGTTATCTTATACATGAGTATATATGTGGAATATATCTATTTTTTAAAACTGAGCGAATGTTTTGATATAAACATACTTATAAATAAATTCTCGGTTTGGTTACCGATGTTTCAGTTATGATGTCATTGTTGTCATGGAGACATTAAGTGTGTGTTGCTATAAATAGACTGTTACCGGCTATCAACGGCTACCAGGTCAAACCGGCTACTATGCCGCCTACCTGAATGTATATAAGGAGAGACGAAATCACATTCACTCATTTCTTACTGCTTCTTCTAAAGCAACGAATATCTCTGAAGAGTTCATATCTACTGAATGAAACCGGTCAGGGAATATGTTCGCCCAGCTGACTAGCAGGGGTTCCTTAGAACCTCTCAGCCACTTTTTACCCATTTATATGTTTTTTTCGGGACTACAGAACCTTTGCTATATACTCTACACAAAGTGGATCCAACAAATCGGTGGTACGATCATTGAAGGCATAATTATAAGCGACACCTCGATCATCTACAACAACAGTTCCTGAGTCTGACAAAACAAATATATTCCGACTAGACTACCCTGCTGCAGAGATGCTTTTCCCTACAACTAAGGGATGCTATACTTATACCTTAGTACATGTATAAAGTTGCTGTGTAGCTTGCACATGTACCTTGCACAGCTTATATGTCAATTGAAATCCTCGAATTACCTAAGAATTCAGACACAATGCTTTACGGTCCTCTGGCAAGACTAGTTAATACAGCAGGTATTGTACAATTCCGTTGTCTATTTATTTATTACTCTGCACCGATTGGGATAATGTATAAGGTCACCAGAAATTACTCAGCAACATTTTGACTACTTTACATAATGGATTGAAACTTCACACATGTATTTGACATCATTAGACAACATCATACAGCCAGGTTCTATAACTTCACACATGTATTTGACATCATTAGACAACATCATACAGCCCGTTCTATAACTTCACACATGTATTTGACATCATTAGACAACATCATACAGCCCGGTTCTATAACTTCGCACATGTATTTGGCATCATTAGACAACATCATACAGCCCGGTTCTATAACTTCACACATGTATTTGACATCATTAGACAACATCATACAGCCCGGTTCTATAACTTCACACATGTATTTGACATCATTAGGCAACATTTTACAGCCCGGTTCTAAAACTTCACACATGAACTTGACATCATTAGACAACATCATACAGCCCGGTTCTGTAACTTCACACATGTATTTGACATAATTAGACAACATCATACAGCTCGGTTCTATAACTTCACACATGTATTTGACATAATTAGACAACATCATACAGCCCGGTTCTTTAACTTCACACATGTATTTGACATCATTAGACAACATCATACAGCCAGGTTCTATAACTTCACACATGTATTTGACATCATTAGACAACATCATACAGCCCGTTCTATAACTTCACACATGTATTTGACATCATTAGACAACATCATACAGCCCGGTTCTATAACTTCGCACATGTATTTGGCATCATTAGACAACATCATACAGCCCGGTTCTATAACTTCACACATGTATTTGACATCATTAGACAACATCATACAGCCCGGTTCTATAACTTCACACATGTATTTGACATCATTAGGCAACATTTTACAGCCCGGTTCTAAAACTTCACACATGAACTTGACATCATTAGACAACATCATACAGCCCGGTTCTATAACTTCACACATGTATTTGACATAATTAGACAACATCATACAGCTCGGTTCTATAACTTCACACATGTATTTGACATAATTAGACAACATCATACAGCCCGGTTCTTTAACTTCACACATGTATTTGACATAATTAGACAACATCCTACAGCCCGGTTCTATAACTTCACACATGTATTTGACATAATTAGACATCATACAGCCAGGTTCTATAACTTCACACATGTATTTGACATCATTAGACAACATCATACAGCCCGGTTCTATAACTTCACTCATGTATTTGACATCATTAGACAACATCATACAGCCAGGTTCTATAACTTCACACATGTATTTGACATCATTAGACAACATCATACATCCAGGTTCTATAACTTCACACATGTATTTGACATCATAAGACAACATCATACAGACAGGATCTATAACTTCACACATGTATTTGACATCATTAGACAACATCATACAGCCAGGTTCTATAACTTCACACATGTATTTGACATCATTAGACAACATCATACAGCCCGGTTCTATAACTTCACACGTATTTGACATTATTAGACAACATCATACAGCCCAGTTCTATAACTTCACACATGTATTTGACATAATTAGACAACTTACAGCCAGGTTCTATAACTTCACACATGTATTTGACATCATTAGACAACATCATACAGCCAGGTTCTATAACTTCACAAAGGTATTTGACATAATTAGACAACTTACAGCCCGGTTCTACAACTTAACATGTGTATTTGACATCATTAGACAACATCATACAGCCCGGTTCTATAACTTCACACATGTATTTGACATAATTAGACAACTTACAGCCAGGTTCTGTAACTTCACACATGTATTTGACATCATTAGACAACATCAAACAGCCAGGTTCTATAATATCACACATGTACATGCACTTGACATAATTAGACAACTTACAGCCAGGTTCTATAACTTAACACGTGTATTTGACATCATTAGACAACATCATACAGCCCGGTTCTATAACTTCACACATGTATTTGACATAATTAGACAACTTACAGCCAGGTTCTATAACTTCACACATATATTTGACATCATTAGACAACATCATACAGCCAGGTTCTATAACTTCACACATGTATTTGACATAATTAGACAACTTACAGCCAGGTTCTATAACTTAACACGTGTATTTGACATCATTAGACAACATCATACAGCCCGGTTCTATAACTTCACACATGTATTTGACATAATTAGACATCTTACAGCCAGGTTTTATAACTTCACACATGTATTTGACATCATTATACAACATCATACAGCCAGGTTCTATAACTTCACACATGTATTTGACATAATTAGACATCATACAGCCAGGTTGTATAACTTCACACATGTATTTGACATAATTAGACAACATTATATATAATCTCATGTTCTATAACTCATGCTTTTATTGTAACAAAATTACGGCCCCTTTATATTTACAAAAATTGGTTAACAAGTGCAATATGGTTATGCAATTATGAAAATTATGGCCTTGACATAGTTTCCCACTAAATAAACAAGGCCTTGAACGGCGAGCGTCTATACCAGCAGGTGGTGCTTCTTGTTTAACTTCTTTTAACCATTCTTTAAGAAAAAAATCTCCTGGATAATCTTGTTTTTAAGTTCAACCAAAAATAAACAAAATTTTGTTGCTGACCAATAGCTTTAATATTTATAATCAGAGCATGATGAAACTTTAGGACAATGTTTATGGCCATAATATCTAGGCCAAGTTCGATAACCAGCCCGATCGCACTTGGCATGCTGGAGTTATAGCCCTTTGATTTGTTAAAAATTGACGATTTTTGTCGAGGTATTTACTATATCAACTGATTTTTACACTGGCGGTTCTTATCAGGTGGAGGAACATAAAACATAATTCTCTGTATTTGTTTGTTCAAATCTCAGGGAAGGTCCAGACTCCTTGCCCCCTCCACTAGATCCACTACTGTATTATGATGTGTTGATGAGCTATCAAATCTCAGGGAAGGTCCAGACTGCCTGCCCCCTCCCTGCCCCCTCTACTAGATCCACTACTGTAATATGATGTGTTGATGAGCTGTCAACGACTTAAAGACACATTTAAATTAAATCCCATTAAAATTGTACATACAATAGATCGAAATAGATCGAAAATAGATCTAGAGAAAATTATTGATTTGAAAATAATAAGTACTATAAATACACATACCTGTGCTCTAATGACACACAAGTGGGGCAGCAGACGGCATCATGATCCCCACAGTGGTGTCAATCAGGCTCCCGCGGTGACTTGCACATGACTCGGTGGGTATATATATATAAGTACTATAAATACACATACCTGTGCTCTAATGACACACAAGTGGGGCAGCAGACGACATCATGATCCCTGCAGTGGGTGTCAATCAGGCTCCCGCGGTGACTTGGACATGGCTCGGTGGGTATATATATATAAGTACTATAAATACACATACCTGTGCTCTAATGACACACAAGTGGGGCAGCAGACGACATCGTGATCCCTGCAGTGGGTGTCAATCAGGCTCCCGCGGTGACTTGGACATGGCTCGGTGGGTATATATATATAAGTACTATAAATACACATACCTGTGCTCTAACGACACACAAGTGGGGCAGCAGACGACATCGTGATCCCCGCAGTGGGTGTCAATCAGGCTCCCGCGGTGACTTGGACATGGCTCGGTGGTTACAAACTTGGCTGCTCGTGCATTTCCCCCTGTCATAGCCGCTGCATCCAGAAGTTTGTGATTTCTCAGTGCCGGAAATTTTTTATGATCTTTCAAACATTTTGTACACAAATAGTTACCACAATCTTCACAAAACTTCACTGCCTCAGAGTTCCTGCCATCATCTGCACAGGGAGTACAGGTCAACTCAAAATACTCTTCATGTCCTGCTTTGTAAATAGACGAAGTCCCAAAATTTCCTCCAGTAGCCATTATTGTGGTTGATTGTAAAATGTAAAGTTTATCATTGATGAAGGTTTGTGTATCACATGACTTATGATGAGTGTTTACATGTTTTTATCAGATACTGACAATAGGGTTCAATTTTTCATGATGTCATGTACAATACATGTCCGAGATAATATTCATGCACTGTTGTAGTAAAGTTCTGTTTGTCCGAAATCATTGGCGGTTAGAACATTGAGATATAGTCCTATGACATCAAATACGATATATTTATGTTAAAATTATCAGAGTGGACATGAATATTCAATAATATTTCTTATCTATATGTTTATGTTAAATGAAGAAGATATGCATTTGATTTATTGGGGGAAAAACTGGGATAATTTAAAGCACAACTTCCCCTTACAGTGGCTACATGGACAAAACAAAATGTTTACTCTACTTCAATCTGAACAATTGATTGTGCCCTATGGACACACATCATAATCCACACTTGATTGTGCCCAATATACACAACATAGTCCACACTTGATTGTGCCCTATACACACACAACATAGTCCACACTTGATTGTGTCCTTGGACACACAACATAGTCCACACTTGATTGTGCCCTATACACACAACATAGCCCACACTTGATAGTGTCCTATATACACAACATAATCCACACTTGATTGTACCCAATATACACACAACATAGTCCACACTTGATTGTACCCAATATACACACAACATAGTCCAAACTTGATTGTGCCCTATATACACACAACATAGTCCACACTTGATAGTGTCCTATAAACACAACATAGACCACACTTGATTGTACCCAATATACACGCAACATAGTCCACACTTGATTGTACCCAATATACACACAGCATAGTCCACACTTGATTGTGCCCTATATACACACAACATAGTCCACACTTGATAGTGTCCTATATACACAACATAGTCCACACTTGATTGTACCCAATATACACACAACATAGTCCACACTTGATTGTACCCAATATACACACAACATAGTCCACACTTGATTGTGCCCTATATACACACAACATAGTCCACACTTGATTGTGCCCAATATACAGAACATAGTCCACACTTGATTGTGTCCTATAAACACACAACATAGTCCACACTTGTTAGTGTCCTATATACACAACATATTCCACACTTGATAGTGTCCTATACACACAACATAGTCCACACTTGATAGTGTCCTATATACACAACATAGTCCACACTTGATTGTACCCAATATACACACAACATAGTCCACACTTGATTGTACCCAATATACAAACAACATAGTCCACACTTGATTGTGCTATATATACACACAACATAGTCCACACTTGATAGTGTCCTATATACACAACATAGTCCACACTTGATTGTACCCAATATACACAACATAGTCCACACTTGATAGTGCCCTATATACACAACATAGTACACACTTGATTGTACCCAATATACACACAACACAGTCCACATTTGATTGTACCCAATATACACACAACATAGTCCACACTTGATTGTGCCCTATATACACACAACATAGTCCACACTTGATTGTGTCCTATATACTCAACATAGTCCACACTTGTGTCCTATAAACACACAACATAGTCCACACTTGATTGTGCCCTATATACACACAGCATAGTCCACACTTGAGTGTGCCCTATATACACACAGCATAGTCCACACTTGATTGTGCCCTATATACACGCAACATAGTCCACACTTGATTATGTCCTTGGACACACAACATAGTCCACACTTGATTGTGCCCTGTATACACACACACAACATAGTCCACACTTGATTGTGCCCTATATACACACAACATAGTCTACACTTGACTATACCGTATACACACAACATAGTCCACACTTGATGGTGCCCTATATACGCACAACATAGTCCATACTTGATGAGTCCTATATACACGACATAGTCCACACTTGATTGTGCCCTATATACACACAACATATTCCACACTTGATTGTGCCCTATATACACACACCACATAGTCCACACCTGATTGTGCCCTATAAACACACAACATAGACCACATTTGATTGTGCCCTATATACACACACACACCATATAGTCCACACTTGATTGTGCCCTATACACACACACAACATAGTCCATACTTGATTGTGTCCTATATACACAACATAGTCCACACTTGTGTCCTATATACACACAACATAGACCACACTTGATTGTGCCCTATATACAAACAGCATAGTACACACTTGAGTGTGCCCTATATACACGCAACATAGTCAACACTTGATTGTGCCCTATGGACACAAAACATAGTCCACACTAGATTGTGCCCTATATCAGTTGTAATAGTAAATTTAAATATTGACAAATTATTATCGGACAAGTATCCTCATTCATTTTGTATATGCAGTTAAATGAATATGCCTCTGCAACCCTCTAAAATTTAAAAGGTTAATACAATTCATACATAAAAAGCATTTTTAGCTTGACTATTCAAAGAATAAGAGAGCTTATGTTATCACCCCACCATCGGCATTGGCGTCGGCGTCCCACATCAAGGTTTGCATGTAAGTTGTGTTTACAAGTCTATCTTGTCCTAGCACAACCAAATTTGGCCATGGGCTTCCTCATAGCATTATCTTAAGGGCAGCATAAGTAGTTTTGGTTCCTGTAACCCATGGGCTATCATGGAACCCAAATTCTGATAGCCTTTAAAATGTGTCCCATTTCACATCAAATTGTTTACAAGACTATATCTCTTACATTTCTTATCCTAGCACAACCAAATTTGGCCATGAGCTTCCTTATAGCATTATCTTAAGGGCTGCTTAAGTAATTTTGGTTCCTGTAACCATGGAACCCAAATTATAATACCCTTAAAATGTGTCTCATTTCACATCAAATTTTGCTTATAAGCTGTGTTTACAGGTCTGTATCTCTTACATTTCTTGTCCTAGCTCAACTAAATTTGGGAATCTATATGTAGATTTGTCGATTTGATTACCTTAGAATTAATACTTCCACATACACAGCTGATACAACAAATCTCAGCCATGGACTGGTCCACTTTTGTATAGGTTTGACACATTGGTGTCAATGTTATTGATATTACACCATGAGGGGGGGGCGAGGGTTATTCTGTTTAATATGCTGTTATTGGCAAATTGTATACCAACATTAACTGTTTAAAAAACACTGCATTGTTATTTAAATGTGCCAATCAACCATGTATTGGTCAGTGTAAGATTTCTATTGTCAAAATGACCAGTGAAATTTGCATATAAATGGTGGTCAAGCAAGAAGTGACCTTGACCCTCCAAGCAATGGGCAGATAACTTAATCATTTTTACCTTCAACATTTGCGATTAGGTCACTTTCTCGCAAACTGTATGCACTACATCTCTCAAACTTTGTTTATAGATGTTTCTTGGGTAGTACATCGCAACGTGTCAAAAAGCAAATGTGGATGTAACCATCACCATCCAAGCAAAGAGCAGATAACTTTAATTGTTACATTTACATCACTTTCTCATGAACTATAATTATCACTCGATGTTTTAAACCTAGTTAGCTCGACTATTCGAAGAATAAGAGAGCTTATGTAATCACCCCGGGGTCGGCGTCACACATCAAGGTTTGCGTGTAAGCTGTGTTTCCAAGTTTATATCTCTTACATTTCTTATCCTAGCACAACCAAATTTGGCCATGGGCTTCCTTACAGCATCATATTAAGGGCTGCATAAGCAATTTTGGTTCCTGTAATCCATGGGCTCCCATGGAACCCAAATTCCCTTAAATGTGTCTATTTCACATCAAATTTTGCATTTAAGCTGTGTTTACAGGTCTATATCTCTTACATGTCTTGTCCTAGCTGAACTAAATTTGGGAATTGGTTTCCTTATAGTATGTTTTAAAGGGTTGCGTAAGTAATTTTGTATTCTGCAAATTCTGGGCTCCCATGGAACTGAAATTATGATGGCCCATAAAATTTGCAATAAAGGCAGATCTAGGTTTGCATGTAAGCATGTATATATCTATATTTTGGTTTGGGATTTGGGATAGCATTATGCATGTTATTCATACTTCACCCATATTGGAGCATGGATCCCCCCCATATTTCTGTGATGTTTTGGTCAGTTCTTACACATAGCTATGTTTTGCAGCCCCCATCCCCTCCACCACTCCCTCCCCCCCCCCCACCCACCAACACCTCAAAACTGGATTTTTTTTCCCATATTTCTGTATTGTTTTGGTCAATTCTTACACATATATGTTTCCCCCTCCACCCCCACCCCCTGCCTCTCCCTGCCCCCACTCGAAACTCAATTTTTTTAGAATCAGATTTTTAAATTTAGATACACAGATGAAATATCAATAAAAAAAAATGAAAGGAGGCCACAATAAAAATTGCCAGATACCAGCCCCGTCCCCCAACCCCACTCAAAATAATAAAATTTCACAAATAATTTTATATAAGCCCGACTTTCTATACCAGCCCCGTCCCCCAACCCCATACTACATTGTTTTAGCCTTCTTTTCTTATGGTATATACTAGCTATATAAGTTATTATTCTCTGAAAAATCGAATAGTCGAGCTGCGCTGTTCTCCGACAGCTCTTGTTTTGACATAGTTGTGTCTTGGGTAGTGCATCTCTTTGGACTCATGGATTTCATCTATGACCTTGACCTACTTTTTGGAGCAGATGATTTTTTATTAATTTTTTTATAATTTTTTTTATAGAACAATTCATTTTAAATTTATTGCAAAAACCTTTTTCTAACTTCAAATAATTATTAATAAGGATCGCAAATATACAAGTTATGAAGAAAAACTAATGCTACGTCAAGATTTTCATGTGTCCTTTTAAATATTAATTGTATGGAGATAATCTGAAGTATTTTGAGATAACAAGGTTTGATAGATGAAGACTTTGAGGGGTGAGTGGAAAACTATTGTAACTATTGGGTGAGTGGAAAAATAGTGTAACTATTGTGTGAGTGGAAAACTGTTGTAACTATTGGGTGAGTGGAAAACTATTGTAACTATTGGGTGAGTTGAAAACTATTGTAACTATTGGGTGAGTGGAAAACTATTGTAACTATTGGGTGAGTTGGAAACTATTGTAACTATTGGGTGAGTCGAAAACTATTGTAACTATTGGTTGATTTGAAAATTATTGTAACTATTGGGTGAGTTGAAAGCTATTGTAACTATTGGGTGAGTGGAAAACTATTTTAACTATTGGGTGAGTTGGAAACTATTGTAACTATTGGATGATTGGAAAACTATTGTAACTATTGGGTGATTTAGAAACTATTGTAACTATTGGGTGAGTGGAAAACTAGTGTAATTATTGGGTGAGTGGGAAACTATTGTAACTATTGGGTGAGTGGAAAACTATTGTAACTATTGGGTGAGTTGGAAACTATTGTAACTATTGGATGAGTGGAAAACTAGTGTGACTACTGGGTGAGTGGAAAACTATTGTAACTATTGGGTGAGTGGGAGACTATTGTAACTATTGGGTGAGTGGAAAACTATTGTAACTATTGGGTGAGTGGGAGACTATTGTAGCTATTGGGTGAGTGGAAAACTATTGTAGCTGTTGGGTGAGTTGGAAACTATTGTAACTATTGGATGAGTGGAAAACTAGTGGGACTACTGGGTGAGTGGAAAACTAGTGTAATTATTGGGTGAGTGGTTCAGAAGATTAGTATTCAGTAAAGAGTTAATTTTGAATTGGATGATTTTAAATACATTTGGATTAAAGAGACACTTACTGTTTTGGATTAAAGAGACACTTGCTAATGTGAATTAAAGGAACATTGGATAATTTTATTTGGACTTAATTTAAAAATTGGATATTAATGAAAAACTGGATTTGTGTATTCTGTAAGTGAATATTTTAGATAAATAACTTTGTTAATTAATATTTTTTGTGTTGCTGGTTTTGTTTCCCCTCATGTTACATTTACAACTTGTAACACTATTATAACTTTATTACAGGCATACCCATCCCACAGCCCCACAGTTATCAGGCCTTACTGTTACAACTTCATTACAGGCATGCAAATCCCAAGGCCCCACAGTTATCATGCCTGACTATTACAACTTCATTACAGGCATACACATCCCACAGCCCCACAGTTATCAGGCCTTACTGTTACAACTTCATTACAGGCATACACATCCCACGGCCCCACAGTTATCTGGCCTTACTGTTACAACTTCATTACAGGCATACACATCCCACAGCCCCACAGTTATCATGCCTGACTATTACAACTTCATTACAGGCATACACATCCCACGGCCCCACAGTTATCATGCCCACATGGTTCTGTAGACGGGAGATGTTTGACAGAGTGGGACACTTTGATGAGGGAGGAAAGGTGGGTTTTAACTTAGCAAAGTTTTAAATTTGAATATCGTTTGTTGATTATTATCTCACAAAATAGCGTTATCAATATTTACTGCAACCCGGAGTTGAAAGATATTTTCTACTAAGCAATTTATTTTGAAAGCATAAGACCTCGCACCACTCTATGTAAATACCTTATTATGCCCTTAGTTTGTAACACCATGTGCGACTGCACAACCAAAGAGAAAATCTTGAAATAACTGCTCGCAGATACCTTACCATGGCTGTTTTGTTTTACTTTTTCTATGTAAAGATACGACCTTCTAGCATACACAGATACCTCATAATACTGTTTCCCTCCTATTCAGGGTGTAGCAGAAGATTTGATATTCTTCTACAAGCACCTGGAGCTGGGAGGCGGTCTATACCGGGTGGAGAAAGATCTACTCATGTACAGGTACCATCCAGAGGCTGCCACATTCTCTGTGAAAGAGTAAGTTTAGGGTTGACATTGCTGGATTTTGTTATCCCTGCAATGCAGTTTGTCAATCTGTCACATTCTCTGTGAAGGAGTAAGTCTGGTGTTGACATTGCTGGATTGTGTTATCCCTGCAATGCAGTCAGTCAATCTGTCACATTCTCTGTGAAGGAGTAAGTTTGGTGTTGACATTCTGGGATTTTGATATTCTTGCAACATGAAGTCGGTCAGTCAATCTGTCACTTTCTCTGTGAAGGAGTAAGTCTGGTGTTGACATTGCTGGATTGTATTTTCCCTGCAATGCAGTTTGTCAAACTGTCACATTCTCTGTGAAGGAGTAAGTTTGGTGTTGACATTCTGGGATTTTGATATCTTTGCAACATGAAGTCGGTCAGTCACATTTTTGTTTCTGGAGCAAAACTAAAAAACTATTCCAGCCTTCAAAGTATATTAATAGAATTTGAAAGAGTTGTTTTTAGCTTGACTATTCGAAGAATAAGAGAGTTTATGTAATCACCCCGGCGTCGGCGTCCCACATCAAGGTTTGCGTGTAAGCTGTGTTTACAAGTATATATCTCTTACATTTCTTATCCTAGCACAACCAAATTTGGCCATGGGCTTCCTTATAGCATTATCTTAAGGGCTGCATAAGCAATTTTGGTTTTTGTAACACATGGGCTCCAATGGAACCCAAAATATGATAGCCCATAAAATGTGTCCCATTTCACATCAAAATTTGCATGTAAGCTTTGTTTACAAGTCTATATCTCTTACATTTCTTACCCTAGCACAACCAAATTTGTCCATTACCTTCCTTATAGCATTATCTTAAGGGCTGCTTAAGTAATTTTGGTTCCTGTAACCCCTCGGCTCCCATGGAACCCAAATTCTGATGGCCCTTAAAATGTCTGTTTCACATTAAATTTTGCATGTAAGCTGTGTTTACAGGTCTGTATCTCCTACATTTATTGTCCTAGCTGAACTAAATTTGGGAATTGGTTTCCTTATGTTATGTTGTAAAGGGTTGGGTAAGTAATTTTGTCTTCTGCAAATTCTGGGCTCCCATGGAACCCAAATTGTGATTGCCCATAAAATGTACAATAAAGGCAGATCTAGGCAAGCATGTATATATCTATAATTTTTGTTTGGGATTTCTTATAGCATTATGCATCTTATTCATACATCACCCGTATTGGGGCATGGGCTCCCTCCGCCACCCCCGCCCCACTCCCCCCTCCCCGTCACCCTCCACAACTTTATATATATATATTTTTTTCTTTGACATATTTCTGTGTTGTTTTAAAAACAGTCAATTCTTACACATATATATGTTGCCCCCTCACCCCCTCCCCCCGCCTCTCCCCAGTCCCCACTTGAAACTGTGTATATATTATTATATATATTATTTTTTTTACATATTTCTGTGTTGTTTTAGTCAATTCATATATATGTTCCACCCCCACCCCACTCCACCTCTATGCCTCCCCCCACCCACCCCACTTCCCACATATTTCTGTGTTGTTTTAGTAAGTTCATATATATGTTCCTCCACCCCACCCCACATTGTTTTAGCCTTGTTTTCTGATGGTATATACTAGCTATATAATTTGTTATTCTCTGAAAAGTCGAATAGTCGAGCTGCGCTGTTCTCCGACAGCTCCTGTTTAATTAAGTTGTTAAAGGCTTTTTATTCCGTAAAATAAAAAAAAGACAATAGGATATCGATGACTTAAGTCTCCTTGTTTAATAACTGGGGAGATCAACAAAACTATTCTCCCTTCCATTCTGGCAGAGTCCGACCCTATTGCTTCATAACTTTTAAATGTTCAATAATTTTGTGTGTATGTGTTTTAGAGGTGCCTAGCTTGCTTGCAAACGAGGCTTTCACCTTTCTTGCACACTCGTTGTCTTTCATTTAATCGTAAAAAAAAAACACCTCCTATTTCATGAAAGAATTCCTGATAATCAAGAACATCTGTTATGTTTTACTTTTTTCTTGTCTTCAGGATCAGTTTGCAGGCTAGAAAATGAATAAATTGATTTAAAACTTGAAGAATGTCCAGCAAACAGATAAAGTAAATAAATTCAAAATCGTACAGTACTAAACAGTATCAGTAGATAAGATGACTATATTTATATACTACTGATTTAACAATGACATACCCTCTTTTTAATCCTTGCGTTATTAAACAAGGCATTATAGGGAATATACACCCATTTATAAATTATACCAAACCGGTAGCGGGGAATAAAATGTGACCTAAGATTTTTTCTGCACTGAATCACTATGGAAATGGCGTCCATTCTCATGTTCGCACTAAGGAAAGGAAAAATCAAAAGTACTGTTAAATAAATAAAATTATTCTCCATTATTTATTTCATTTATTTAACTGCATTTGTAAAAGAACAATTTAATACTCATTCTGCCCTTTCTCACTTTTTGACTTATTAAGGCAGGCGCGCGCTTTCGTCTTTAGTTGCGAACAGCTCTGTAAAATGCCGCGGAGTAGTATGTGTTTTGTGAGGAATTCAAAAGTCCTAGGTTCAATCTCACTGGCAGTGGAGGCAGTTTATGTGAATTCATTTCATAAAGTGTCTTTATTTGCAACAATCCTATACTTGGAGACTATGGGAATTGAATTGGGTGTATCCTCCCTATAACACAAAGCAAACATTCAAACAACAATGTGTCAAAAAAGATTGCTTAAGATCCTCCTTGTAATTCTTTCCTTCAGAGATACGATATGGAAGCTCCGAGTTGATTTCCTACAAAAACAAGTTCTCGCAAAATGGCAAACGTTCACAATATGGAATGCTGGAAAACAAGGGAGAAAACTTTACAGATCTCTGACAGTTGAAACCCAGAAGAAGGTACTGTGTAAATTAACAATCTAAATTTTGTTTTTAGTTTTTTTTACAGTATTGTACAAAGCGGCCAAAGCATTTTCAGCAAATGACGAAATTAACCTTTTTGTCCAGGTTTGGGTTTCATAAACTTTAATAATATTAGTTATATAGAGGACCTTACTTGAGTACTCATTCATTATTGAATTTATTAAACGAGTTGGCAAAATTTTTGCTAACGAGTTTAATAAATTCAATGTTGAAGGAGAACGAATGTTAGATTCTATTTATCACATAACTCACATATCGACTTCTATTGCATTTTGCCTATCGCTTTAACATGCAAAACCGATATAAACCATGGGAATTGGATCATAGTCATTATCGAAAATATAGAATGGTGTTATTCCACTCCCACACCATAAGTTATGTGATAAATTCCAATATTCACATAACATGTTATGATATTTTTACCAGGAAGGCAATCCTCAGATTGGCAACAAACACATAGGTATATGTGTTTGCATTACAGGTATTTTTCACAAAGTATTTAACAGTAATGATTTGAATTTATTAAATTAATTTGAGAATATTTTACAGAACATTAATCAATCATGTTGTAATCACATCGGTGAAATGGTTCCTTGCAAAATAAGTGTCAGTAATGATTTGAATTTAACAAATTAATTTGAGAAAACTTTACAGAACATTAATCAATTATGTTGTAATAACATCAGTGAAATGGTTTCTTTCATGTTTTTGTATGGAATAATTATGTTGTACTGGTCATTTTAAAGAAGTTCATGAATATTCAATCACTTTCAATTGCTTAAATACCCTTTGAAACCTTGGATTTATTCCACCATCTTGGTTGTTGTAATTCTGATTAATAGACGCATAATCAGGCATTAATTCATTATCATAACCCTCTCTAGCTAATAATCTGGCCAATTATTCTTTGTGGAGGTTTTAAAAATCTCACTTTCAGCGGAAATTGCTCGTAACTTTACACAAATATGATAAAAACATCAAACAACACTGTAGATTTGTTAGAAAACTTTTAGAATGCTTCAAAAGGAATTCAAAACAGGTGATCTTTAATCCCCACATTACTAAATTTTCTACCTGGATGGGCAATTTTCTTAAAAAACGAACACAGACCATCTAAGATGTGGTCAGTTGTAAAAGCCAAAGGATAGTAAATTTTCCACCCGGACAAGTGTTTTATTCGGTAGCCGAGCGCAAACGACTGAAAGTGTCGTCGGAGTTGAATCCCAGGGTCTTCCTCTTGTTTGATTTACAACCACCTTGTTGACCTTTCCTGCGCTCTGTATTCAGGGTTTAATTACAAATTAGCATTTTGAAATGGATCGGAGGCTGGACATTGAGTAGATCAACAGTGTGTTAAATTTCAATCAGAATTTGAGATAGAGAGGTTTGTGGGCATTTTACATTTTCTTTTGCAGATTAATTTTCACTCGGTCATTTCCTGTAATGATTGTATAAATTAGTTTTGGGATTGTTTGAAGTTCTTGGGAATTATACGCAGGGCTGTTTTATAGTGGTTATTGGAAAAAATAAATATGTTTTGACATTAAGAATATTCCCAATGTCAAAACATTTTTTTTCCCCCAATTTGGGGAGAAAAATATCGCAACTGAAGAAAAAAAAGTTTTAAAACATGAGGCAAATAGCTCTGTGAAATGTCATGCTTTATTACAGTGAACAGTAAATGAACTGTAAACAGTATTAAAGATAACTTTATGAAATGAATGTTTTACTGTTATTTTTCCCAATATTATGAACACTCGTGTAAAAATTCCCAATTTGTACAGTATGGGTTATGTTCCCAAAATACAGAAAAAAATCTCTGGTTCAATATCTTAAATTCTTGTGCCTCCGTTAAAAAGCATTCCAGGAGTATAAAACAATACGACGCATTGATGGTTAAGTGCAACCTGTTGTAACCGCATATAAATAAGGAAGAAAATTATTATGTGGTCCCGCCTTAATTACACTAAGCGATGGGAAAGCTTATATTAGCAGCATTGTATAAAGGATATTTTGACAATAAAACATTGTTTAAAAAACAATTTTTACTGGAAAAAAAAAAAAGATAACCTGTTTAAAATTACCTATTTAATGTTTTAATTTTACAATATGCAAACTTTTTAAGCAGAATTAAGCTTTTATTTCATACCCCAGTCAACCCCATTTTCACTTCTTGGAGAAGGAGTTAGTTGGGGTATGAAAGTTAATACTCGGACTACGTAATGTACAGCAGTGTTGTGTTGTAGTCTCGATTCATGATTGTTTAAAGATTCCACAGAAAAAATACTATATCAGAGCCCTCATGCAAATCTTGTGTTATGATTGCCTTATCAGGACTAGCATTACATGGTCCGAGTATTAACTTTCATACCCTATCCAACCCCGTCTCCAAGAAGCGACAACGGGGTAGGCTGGGGTATGAAATAAAACCTTAATTTCGGCTTAAAAAAGTTTGCATATTGTACATGTTGTAAAATTAAAACATTTAATAGGTAACTTTAAACAGGTTATCGTCTTTGTTCAGTAAAAAAATGCTTTAAAACGTGTTTATTTAATTACAAAATAACCATTAAAAAATCCTGTTAATATAAGCTTTCCCATCGCTTAATGGAATTAAGGCGGGAACACGTAATGAGAACAAAGTCGATTGTGGTGGGGTGGGGTAGGGAACCAAATATAACCCACCTCCTTCAACTGTCATAGATGGAGATCAGGTTACAGAGAAACAATAATAATGCAGAGAAATATCATTTACAATCATGAAATCTGATTTTGGTGAATTTGACCTTTTAACCTTGATCTTTAGACCCAGGAGTCAGACTCAGGATTCAAAACCTGCATTGTCATCATTAACCACTGTGCTAAATATGAAAACTGTCATTTAACAGATGTAGGAGGAGTAGGAAAGGATGAAACAATAAAACTGCACGCTGGTCCCATATGATCATAAGTCCCCTCCCCCTGTGAGGAGAATCCATTCCATTAAATTGCAAAACAAGTACCATATTGTATGCAAATATTGTAACTAATAGTATGTAAGAAATTTATTTAAAAAATATAGAAAATGGTGGGTTAATTTTCATTTTGCAGAAGTAAAACTTTCAAACTTGATCACTGGCCCCAGGGTCAGAAATGTTTGCTGTCATTAGGCATCTTCTTTGCCAAATATGCACCCTGCTTCAACTAATCCAAAAAATAAAAGTGTACTTTGCTTTTATTACATCCTCAAAGCAGCATACAAATTAAGGTAAATGATTTATACAACAAAAACTAGTGAGTGTCCGAGATTTCCAGTCCAAACTTTTTAATAAACAATAATTAAATTGGACGTAACATGGTGCCTAGTTTAGAGCATATGTAAATTGGATATGAAATTGAAACATATTATGAGGCCAAATAAAATTATATGTTTGGTTCGTATTACATGCTCAAAAAAATAGGGTAGGTAGGTAGGTAGGTAGGTAGGGAAATTATACTATTTTCTAAAAATATTTTATTTTATATATATAATATATTATTTTTTTTACACTATACTTTTATACCCAATAAATCAATAAACTTAACTATATATGTGTTGATATCATCAGATACAGAACTGATAGAAAAAATAATCAAAAACAAAAAGAAGAAAAGAAAACATAAAATGTAAAAAATAAATAAATTATTATTTCTTTTTTTTTTGAGGGGTCATAGAATACCTTAAAACAGGGTCGGTCCGGAAACCGGAACCACACCTATTATTTTGTTTGGCCTGATGGTATTATTCGTATTTGAATTGACATCCACATTTCTTCCAGGTCAGCTCCGCTCCAGTCCCTTTAAATAGTTCATGGCAATGAATTAATTGGAGGGCTGATAAAATGATATTAAGACATTCAGCGGATTCAAACTTTCATGTTTGTTTTTAGACAGCAGCTCATTTTACTCTATTCTACAGAACATTTAAAATGGTTATTTGAAAAACCAAACAAGTTATAATATAATAGACAATGTTGTTCTGCTATCTACCTGTGTTATGCAAAGATCAGATGCTATACATAGACAGTGTTGCTCTGATATCTACCTGTGTTATACAAAGTCCATATTCTATACATAGTGTTGTTCTGCTATCTACCTGTGTTATACAAAGCCCAGAGGCTATACATAGACAGTGTTGCTCTGCTATCTACCTGTGTTATACAAAGTCCATATTCTATACATAGACAGTGTTGTTCTGCTATCTACCTGTGTTATACAAAGCCCAGAGGCTATACATAGACAATGTTGCTCTGCTATCTACCTGTGTTATACAAAGTCCAGATTCTATACATAGACAGTGTTGTTCTGCTATCTACCTGTGTTATACAAAGCCCAGATGCTATACATGGACAGTGTTGCTCTGCTATCTACCTGTGTTATACAAAGTCCAGATTCTATACATAGACAGTGTTGTTCTGCTATCTGCCTGTGTTATGCAAAGATCAGATGCTATACATAGACAGTGTTGCTCTGATATCTACCTGTGTTATACAAAGCCCAGATGCTATACATGGACAGTGTTGCTCTGCTATCTACCTGTGTTATACAAAGATCAGATGCTATATATAGACAGTGTTGCTCTGCTATCTACCTGTGGTATACAAAGATCAGATGCTATACATAGACAGTGTTGCTCTGATATCTACCTGTGTTATACAAAGATCAGATGCTATACATAGACAGTGTTGCTCTGATATCTACCTGTGTTATACAAAGATCAGATGCTATACATAGACAGTGTTGTTCTGCTATCTACCTGTGTTATGCAAAGATCAGATGCTATACATAGACAGTGTTGCTCTGATATCTACCTGTGTTATACAAAGCCCAGATGCTATACATGGACAGTGTTGCTCTGCTATCTACCTGTGTTATACAAAGATCAGATGCTATACATAGACAGTGTTGTTCTGCTATCTACCTGTGAAATGCAAAGATCAGATGCTATACATAGACAGTGTTGTTCTGCTATCTATCTGTGTTATGCAAAGATCAGATGCTATACATAGACAGTGTTGCTCTGTTATCTACTTGTGTTATTCATAGCCCAGATGCTCTACATAGACAGTGCTGTTCTGCTATCTACCTGTGTTATGCAAAGATCAGATGCTATACATAGACAGTGTTGCTCTGATATCGACCTGTGTTATACAAAGCCCAGAGGCTATACATAGACAATGTTGCTCTGCTATCTACCTGTGTTATACAAAGTCCAGATTCTATACATAGACAGTGTTGTTCTGCTATCTACCTGTGTTATACAAAGCCCAGGTGCTATACATGGACAGTGTTGCTCTGCTATCTACCTGTGTTATACAAAGCCCAGATGATATGTATAGACAGTGTTGTTCTGCTATCTACCTGTGTTATACAAAGCCCAGATGATATACATAGACAGTGTTGCTCTGCTATCTACCTGTGTTATGCAAAGCCCAGATGCTATTCATAGACAGTGTTGTTCTGCTATCTACCTGTGTTATACAAAGCCCAGATGATATGCATAGACAGTGTTGCTCTGCTATCTACCTGTGTTATGCAAAGCCCAGATGCTGTACATAGACAGTGTTGCTCTGCTATCTATCTGTGTTATACAAAGCCCAGATGCTATTCATAGACAGTGTTGTTCTGCTATCTACCTGTGTTATTCATAGCCCAGATGCTGTACATAGACAGTGTTTCTCTCCTATATACCGGTGTTAAATTGCTGTAAATAGACGATGTTACTCTGCTATCTGCCTATGCTATGCAAAGCCCAGTATAGACGATGTTGCTCGACTACCTACCTGTGTTATGCAAAGTCCAGCATTTACTGGGAAACAAAGCAGCAACAGTTTTGTTTTGATAAGGTATTAACAGAATAATTTGAAACGATGTGATGGGTATTTATTCTGTTCCTTTGATTAAATATTGATTGGGTAATGTTGTAAAGTGATAAAACTGAAGAAAACTTACTGAAATGCTTCATTGTATGTTTTAAGGAGGCTTTTCAGCCTTTAACAGTCTTTACAACTAGTTTGCTGTGAAGAACAGTCCATCATCCGGTATGTTGTCTGACTAGTATGTCATGTGACTCAGCTGTTTTACTTTATTAGATTATATTTTGACAATGATAACCAGGCTAAATGTTGTTTGTTGTTTCAAAATACTGCTACTGCTATGAAATTTCATTTATGAAATGTTTTGTGAAGCAGTTTGGGTCATTCCAAATGTGACACTATTTTTCTAATACACTCACTTCAATTTAAATCCAAATTTAAATTAGCCATCATGCATTGACAGTGTTAACAGAGTTGTTTTACACCTGGTTTAACAATTATCAACGTGTGTTTTCATTTACGTGGTGAATGTCTACGCATGTCCAAGCACCTACTTAGCGGCCATGTGTCAATTTCACACATCGCCGGCCCGAGCCACCACTGTCCCGGAGATAATTGTCCCACTCAACAGGTCGAGTGGCATCATTCCATTGTTGCTGTGACGACCACTGTTGTCCATCGTCTTAGTTACCGAACTGACCTCACGGCCAGTTCCAAAACCAGCAGGGTGCCATGGTGATTTGAAATAGAAGAGCACCGACGACAGGTGGGCACCCAGAATGGCCACCATTGTTTATTGTTATGGTGAAAATATTGCTCGTTAACAGTTTAATTATAAACACCTCGGGGCTTTACTGCTGTCTTAATAAGTGGTAATTTCGCTCTTGAAATCATTTAATTTAACTGTTATTAAGGTCTCAAATTGTGGTTAGAATTTAATAAAGTGGACAGAATCAATTTGATACTGGATGTGAAATTGTTTTTCAATACTCGCGTTAACAATTTTACAATACATTTAACTGTCGATGAAATGAAAGTGACAGCATGACACCCTTACAAAGATTGGATAAGATTACCAAGAACGGGAGGATAGATGCTCACATAATCACTTGACCGTACAGCAGGAGATATATGATATATGAAATACAATAGGATTGTTTCTATCCTGAATATGGGGAGGGCAAATTAAAGTACTTGTCAAGTTTAAGGTACTTAAGTTCAGTTGATATTAACTGTGATAGTTTCAATGCATTTGTATCGGAGGCATATTTTAGACTTTATTCATCCCGAGTGCCTCCGTAGCCGGGATAGTAAAGACACTGCGTCTAAATCTTTCTTGACTCTCACGGCTGCAGGTTCGAATCCCACTGGGAGCTTGACTTGTCAAGTAGAAAGTGTCGGACGGATGGTGGAAGGTATACAGTACGGGTTTTACCCAGGAAAATATGATGCCACAAGAGCACTTCCACCATTTATATGAAATAAACAGAAGCACATTATAATGGTTTTTGTCTCGCCTTTTCGAAGAAAAAAAGAGACATAGGTGTTGCTTTTCCGGCGGCGGCGGCGTCAACATTCAAGTTTTGCGTTTAGGTTTTTGCACAAACTGTATGCACTAGACCTTTCAAACTTTGCTTATAGTTGTTGTATCATGGGTAGTACATCGCAACGTGACAAAGCAAATGTGGAAGTGACCTTGACCCTCCAAGCAAAGGGCAGATAACTTACTAATTTTTAGGTTCAAGTTTTGCGTTTAGGTCACTTTTTCACAAACTGTATGCACTAGACCTTTCAAACTTTGCTTATAGTTGTATCTTGGGTGGTACATGGCAATGTGACAAAGCAAATGTAGAAGTGACCTTGACCCTCCAAGCAAAGGGCAGGCAGATAACTTAATAATTTTTAGGTTCAACTTTTGCGTTTATGTCACTTTTTCACAAACTGTATGCACTAGACCTTTAAAACTTTGCTTATAGTTGTATCTTGAGTGGTACATCGCAACGTGACAAAGCAAATGTGGAAGTGACCTTGAACCTCCAAGCAAGGGCAGATAACCTTATAATTTTTACCTTCAACTTTGGCGTTTAGGTCACTTTTTCACAAACTGTATGCACTAAGACCTTTCAAACTTTGCTTATAGTTGTATCTTGAGTGGTACTTGCAACGTGACAAATCAAATGTGGATGTGACCTTCACCATCCAAGCAAAGGGCAGATAACTTTAATTGTTACATTTACATCACTTTCTCATGAACTAGAATTATGCACTAGATGTTTTAAACCTAATTTATAGCTTAATCTTTGGAAGAAAACATATTCTATTTTGACGTAGTTGTGTCTTTGTTAGTGCATCTTTTTTTTGGATGCCTGGATTTCATGTATGACCTTGACCTACTTTTTGGAGCTGATGATTTTTAGCTCTACTGGCCAAAGGCCTTCATTTATCATCCGATCTTTACCAAACGTTACCAGATTGGTAATATCAATGAAAGCTCGCACAAGTTCGAAAACCAGCCAGATCGGACCAATAACAGCGGAGTTATGGCCCTTGATTTAGTTAAAAATGCTATACTCAGCCTCGTTAATATTATATGATAGGGCTTTCATTTTTCATCTGATCTTTACCAAACTTTACCAGATGTTTTGCCTTTATTTTTTATTATTAGTAAGTTTTTGTTTTAATTAAAAAAAAAAAATTTTTTTAATTATATCTTTTTTATTTCATATTTTTATTTTTTTATTTTTTAATTTTCTTATTTTTTTTTTTTTTTTTTTTTTTTTTTTTTTTGGAGTTAACGCCATGTTAGCAGGAAGCATTGCTGTGCCTATTGCATTTTTTTTCCCGGTTCATTGATTTTTGATGGAGTAACAGCCTATTGACATTTTTTTTTTAATTTCTTGTCAGCGCTAAATTTCTTGATTATTTTTATTCTTTTTTTTATTTACTTTATTTTCTTATTTCATATTTTTTTTTTTGAATTTTTTTTTTGGTGTTAACGCCGTGTTAGCAGGAAACATTGCTGTTGCCTTTTTTTTCCGGTTCATTGATTTTTGATGGAGAAACAGCCTATTGACATTTTTTTTTGACATTTAAGCATCATTGACCTTTTTATTTTTAAGTCCAGCCCCCGTTAGGCGAGACATGTGAATCCACGGATTTCTTGTATTTATTATCTAGCCATTATTAGTGTACTTGAGTATTCCATTAACTGTAATGGTTTTATTTATTATCTAGCCACATTAGTGTACTAGAGTATGTCATTAACTGTAATGGTTTTATTTATTATCTAGCCACATTAGTGTACTAGAGTATTCCATTAACTGTAATGGTTTTATTTATTATCTAGACACATTAGTGTACTAGAGTATTCCATTAACTGTAATGGTTTTATTTATTATCTAGCCACATTAGTGTACTAGAGTATGTCATTAACTGTAATGGTTTTATTTATTATCTAGCCACATTAGTGTACTAGAGTATGTCATTAACTGTAATGGTTTTATTTATTATCTAGCCACATTAGTGTACTAGAGTATGTCATTAACTGTAATGGTTTTATTTATTATCTAGACACATTAGTGTACTAGAGTATTCCATTAACTGTAATGGTTTTATTTATTATCTAGCCACATTAGTGTACTAGAGTATGTCATTAACTGTAATGGTTTTATTTATTATCTAGCCACATTAGTGTACTAGAGTATGCCATTAACTGTAATGGTTATATTTATTATCTAGCCACATTAGTGTACTAGAGTATGCCATTAACTGTAATGGTTTTATTTATTATCTAGCCACATTAGTGTACTAGAGTATGCCATTAAATGTCAATTAGGTATTGAAATTTAAACCATTGTTAAATAAAAACATATTTTCTCTATTTATTTTTTTGTGACATTAAGTTTCAATTCTGGAAAATTATGCTACTCTTAAATAAACAAACATGTTTATTCTTATATAAACAACTTTATAATGTGGAGTTAAGATTCAGTTTTGGTATTTACTTAATTTTCTTTTTTAACAATCTCGGTTGAAGCACTTACTGATGTAAACAGTATATTTATTTTGAAGTTTTCTTTTGTTTAATATACTGGCAACAATATAAAGGCCTAAATGCTTCTCTGTAAGAAAGAAAGACATTGATTTTTTTACAGTTGCATCTCCGTATTTAACTTTAACGTAACGGTTAAGTCGGTATTACACTTATCTTAGTAAATATTCTAGCAACAAACCAGTCTAAAACTAAGAACATAGCCTTCTAAGTAACTTTCATCATAGAAACACTTTAACTGTACAATAATTTAATACAAAAAGTAGGTCACAATTGATGACCTTGGCCCTCTTTACAGACTAATTCTGGTTAAAAGTTATTAACCAGGTGTTCCATCACTATAGAAAAACCTGTGGTAATTTGACTGGCGAATGTTGTTTGGCTGGCAGGTAGGGTGTGCGTGTATGTGGGCAGGTGGCATCCAAACTGATGGACAGTTCACACCAAAGACTTCATGAAAATGGTACTAGTAGCTTGCTTGCTTGACAGGTTGTGTTAGGATTGGTCGGCTGAGTGCCGATATAATGTGACTGGGTGGGTTTTACACTGTTCGTCTCTCAAGTAAGAATTTTTTCCATAACTTTTAATATTTAAAATAGCACCGGATGTTTGAATTCAAATTTTAGCAGACAACATTTGAAATTTGGCGGCAAATGGGCAACAACTACAACTGATAATGTGTCTTTTTCAGGTCTGTGCATTTTGTGATGTAGATGAGAAGAAAATCAACAAAGGCTTCTACATTTACGAAGAATCTAAGGTATTTTTAACTTGTACGAGACTAGTTATCTTAAATTACATTATTTACCATACAACCTTCAAACTGTATAAATATATACATATTAATGACATATCGAAATTCATAGGTCATAATTAGTGACAACTATACATTCATATCAAAAGTAGGTCAGTATGTCACAATGACAACTATACATCCCTACCAAGAGTAGGTCAGTAGGTCATAATTAATGACAACTACATTCATATCAAGAGTAGGTCAGTAGGTCATAATGACAACTATACATTCATATCAATAGTAGGTCAGTAGGTCAGTAGGTCATAATGACAACTATACATTCATATCAAGAGTAGGTCAGTAGGTCATAATTAATTACAACTACATTCATATCAAGAGTAGGTCAGTAGGTCATAATGACAACTATACATTCATATCAAGAGTAGGTCAGTAGGTCATAATGACAACTATACATTCATATCAAGAGTAGGTCAGTAGGTCATAATGACAACTATACATTCATATCAAGAGTAGGTCAGTAGGTTATAATGACAACTATACATTCATATCAAGAGTAGGTCAGTAGGTTATTATGACAACTAAACATTCCTATCAAGAGTAGGTCAGTAGGTCACAATTAATGACAACTATACATCCTTATCAAGAGTAGGTCAGTGGGTCACATTTACTGACCTTGACCCCCCAGTGGATGGACTTGCTGACCGTGGCCGTCTTGTATTATCATCATGTTACAGTTGTCACAGTAACAGTATGTAATACACTTGTGATCTACTAAAGTCACATCTAGGTCCTGTTACAACTCCAGGCTCACATGCTGGCATAACCATCTAGTACTATCATCAGGTTACAATTTGAGCTGTAACACTATCCACATCTTCCTGTATATAAAGAGCTCTTGACAAACTTCCTTCTTTTCCTTGTGTTTTTCAAGGTTAGATCATGGGTATCTGGTGAAGATAGGGAATTCCAACCCCAGGTATAAGTGTTTTTATCGGAACTGAGGCTCACCGAGTAAAACACTTAGACCGGTTGGAATTCCCTATCAGAACCGAATACCTGTGATAGATTCTTTTTCTTGCCTATCAGAGACATGTTGTGGGTTGACGCTGCCAGCTACTAATGTTATACATGTTTTGCTGCATACCGGATGTTGTGCCCGTGAATTTTATCTCGACCCTAGGGTGAGATGGAAATATCTAGCCCCGGTAAAATGATGGATATCCTTATCAGGTATGCAAGAAAATAATGTGTTGAATGGTGTTACACAGACATTTAAAAAATATTGTTACTTACAGGAGAGACCTAAGCCCAGAGTACTGGTACAACACTTTAAAGAGGCCAAGCCACCATTCATAATCTGTGTCAAAATGGTGAGTGTATCTATGGATATGTATCTGTTTCACCAAGTGGAAATGAATTGAATTGGATTTTATAGTCGCACCAACAACTAAGGTCATATGGTGACTTTCCAGCTTCCATTGGTGGTGAAAGACCCCAGGTGCCCCTCCGGACAATTATCCTGCACGGGCCGGCACCTGGGTAGAACCACCGACGTCACCAAGTGGGACTGTAGTATCAAGATCAGTACAGATGTATACCAGTCTAAAACAGCAGTACAATCGAAAATATTATGAGCTTTTATTATTATATTGAGTGTTAAGTGTTGCTAAAAACCGGTAAAATCAGAAAAATGAAAAATGAAAACAAAATTCGGTTCTTTATCATCAAAAAACAATAAAGAGAATTAAATCTCTTAAAGGGAAATTCCATACACTTTCTATCGGTATATGGCTTTTAAAAATCAGTAAACTATTATTCAAATTATTAATTAAAATATAACACTACCTTTTCTTTTTTGTAGAGTCAATATGCATAAAATGCTCGATAAGCCATAAATTGATAGCATAACCATCTGGAGACGACAACCATATTTTTTTTATATTGAAATACAGCGTAATTTCTAAACCATATAATATATAAGAACCCTATACAGATGTACACCAGTCTAAACCATATAATATATAAGAACCCTGTACAGATGTACACCAGTCTAAAGCAGTAATATAGATGATAACATCAAAACAGCAGTTATCAATCTTATTTATACAAACATTATACTGGTCTAAAATGGCAAACAAATGGATGTCAATCTTAAATACCAGTTAAAAACAGTAATTATCAATTTTGTGTTATTGATACAAATGTATGCTGGTCTAAAACAGCAAACATATGACTATACAAGTCTTAAACAGCAAACAGATGACTATACAAGTCTAAAACAGCAAACAGATGACTACACCAGTCTAAAACAGCAAACAGATGTCTATACAAGTCTCAAACAGCAAACTGCAAACAGATGACTATACAAGTCTAAAACAGCAAACAGATGACTACACAAGTCTAAAACAGCAAACAGATGTCTACACAAGTCTAAAACAGCAAACAGATGTCTATACAAGTCTAAAACAGCAAACAGATGACTATACAAGTCTAAAACAGCAAACAGATGTCTATACAAGTCTAAACCAGCAAACAGATGTCTATACAAGTTTAAAACAGCAAACAGATGACTATACAAGTCTAAAACAGCAAACAGATGACTATACAAGTCTAAAACAGCAAACAGATGTCTATACAAGTCTAAAACAGCAAACAGATGACTATACAAGTCTAAAACAGCAAACAGATGTCTATACATGTCTAAAACAGCAAACAGATGTCTATACATGTCTAAAGCAGCAAACAGATGACTATACAAGTCTAAAACAGCAAACAGATGACTATACATGTCTAAAACAGCAATTATCAAACTTGTACTACTGATACAAAGGTATACATGAGTGCGTGCGTGCGTGTGTTTCATGACCGGTGTTTGTCTTTAAAATTGAAAAAAAAAAATCTCTTATTTGTTCAGTGTTCAAATGGTTCAAGATTAAATTAATTATTCCTTTTTTTTTTAACAGAAACATTGCAAAGGACTTCAGTTTTGAATTAAAAAAATAAAGAACAAAAAATGTTTAATAGCATTTTTATTCAAAGAAAACTTCAGGAATGTTCTCTAAATAGCATGTACAAGAAAACAACTCTATAACATTTCTGGAAAAACAACAACAACTGTAAAGCACCAATTACTTAACAGCAAAAACAATAAAAACAAAAGGCCTCACTAGTTTAAGCAAAGAATGCTCACTTGTACATCAAATAAGACTTGAGCAGGGGAGGTAATGGAAGACTTTTAGTTTTATCGGGAAGTCCTGGATGAAGATATTGGTGCAAGGCCAAACGCACCAAATGTTTCAGTTCCCTGGGGCGCGTAGCAACGAGTAAAACCATGTCTTTCATGTCCTCTGGCAGTGTATCACATGCGTAGATTGCAAGAGGGTTGTATCTACTGGCGGCACAAACTGTCAGTTCAAACATTTCTAAGTAGTTTTTCATACAATGAGCGAAAGGCAGAATTGCGAATGGGTCAGATTTACGACTGAAACCTGGGGCGCCCGAACAGTAGTGTATCCTTGCTCCATTGCGAATAAGAGTTACTACAATATTAAAAGCTTCTTCGAAACCAACATTTTTTAAATATTCAGTCAAGGGAGATAAATAGGGATCGAAATAGCAGTATTTGGGCGCGTATGCATTTACGTCTGCTCCACAATCTATTAACATACGCACTATTTCTTCTCTGTCCGTCAGACCAGCAGTACCGCAGGCTAGCATCAAAGGAGTGGCTCCCTCTTCTGTCCTTTCATTAACGTCTGCTTTATACTGTAACAGCAGGCGACAAATATCCGCTCTACCTTTTAGAACAGCGGTGTGGAGAGCACTAGCCATGTAATCACCATTTCTGGAAATTTTGGCCTTTTTACCTAGTAGCAAATTTATTATTACAATATTTCCACTCAGTATGGCAAAATGTAGAGCCGTCTTCTGTTCGAACAATGGCGGACATTGTGCGTCCACGTCTGCTCCATATTTGATAAGCAGTCTCACAGCGCCAATATGGTGATCCTTGCACGCCTTCATCAATGGAGAGAGCCCGCATCTGTTGAAAACATTCGGGTTTGCCCCATGAATTAGCAACACTTCCAAACATTCTACATTATCAAGTGGTGTCAGGCATATCTCGTAGCCCATGAAATACTTGTTGTCGACCCGAGCTCCATTTTGAAGTAGAAGCTTCACACAGTCGGCGTGAGAATTCTGTATTGCCAGGTTAATAGGCTCTGTTGTAGTGAAGCCGAGTTTATTCCTCTCATCTGTGTGGTGAATAATAACACCCGGTTCATTAAAGTTAATAATGGCGCCATTTTCAATGAGCTTTTCCATTGACTTGTAATTGCCGCATCTGGCTGCCAAGTGTAATGGCGTGTAGCCTATGTCGTCTGTTGCATTCACATTTGCGCCGCAATCTATCAAAAGCTGGACACAGTATGTGTTATCGACATAGGCAGCGTAATGTAAGGGATGAAGTCCATTTTTGATAGCTTTATTAACTTCTGCGCCACATCGTATTACTGTTTTTATGTCTGTGTTTGGTGCTCGAAGGTTTATGGCTTTTATCAGTAAACCCTGAATTTCGTCAGGAGTCCAGGTTTTTGAAAATACGTCACCATTATGACCTTCAGCACCATCTTTGTCTACCTTGACTTCGTCATCACCCTCATCACCATCAGCTCCATCTTTGTCATCTGTGCCCTCATCGTTATCATCACTGTTGTCGATGATGGGATTGTTCTGAAAATTAACACATTGTTTTTGATAACAATTTATAATAATTATTATATAATGATTTCCTACTTGAAATGTGTTGCCACTTTAAAGGTGCTGGCGACCAATTTATATTCAGAAGTTCTAATCTGTGGGTGGTGAAAAACATTGGTATATTATTTTAACCCACAACTGTACATGTTTATGCACCTGAAGGGAGGGGTATATAGTAATCGCATCGTCCATCCGTCCATTTGTCCCAAGTTTACGTAAACTACCTTAGGTGGTATGAGGTGTGGCTTAACACAAAATATTTCAATACAATTTATTGCATTAACCACTTAAGCCGATTGTTTGTATAAGTGGTCATTCCTTTGATCTTAAACAAAAAAACACATAAGGTACCATCCGTGGGGACATCCGTTCGTCCGTCCGAAACAATCATGTCTCATAACTTCGAAAGTATTGAAGGGAATTTCATGAAACTTCACACAGATGTTAATCACAATGAGAAGGTGTGTCATGCGCAAGAATCCAGTCCTTACCTCAAAGGAGATCAAAGGTCAAATGAACTTTAGGGGCATTTGTCACCTACTGGTGACATTTATTGTTATTTAAAGGGGGTCACCTATTTATATAGGTGATGTCACATATTTGAATATATGATATCATACTTTCAAGATGATATCTAGGAAATTAGGAATCATCCCAACGTTACGTTATTTCAACAAGATAATGCCAGACCACACTATAGCTAGAGTTACATGTGACGTTATCTTGCTTGAATAACATCATGTCGAGATAATTTCCTAGGAATGGTTGGCCATACCCGGTATTAAAATGTGTGACTTTTGTTTTCTACCTGTGTGACTATAATTGAACACTAATATACTATGTTTAGGAATTCTGAGACAATCAGTGTTTGCATTTGCTAATTAATATCCTTCAATTTCAAAATATGCACTTATATATATATATTATTATAAATTACTTAAGCAATAAAATTTAACACCCATATAATCTACTGGTGCATTTTCGTTGCCCCTCAGTATATATACAGTTATAAACAAAACACAACTGGGAAAATCACAGGCTAATGCGCATGAAAATACCCTTTTAAGTATCTGACCCTTTAATTCGAACCATTGAATAAATTTTACATGCCGAAAAAACAAACTAATAAATTTCAGCGAAGGGAAACAATCAGTACACACAATTTAGCTTAAATTTGCAGATGGTTATTTCCCCTTAAATTATGAAAGATCATAATAAAATGAAGATATAACTTTTTTCCAAAAAAATTTTTTTTGTATTCCATTGCAATGGGTATATTTCTGTTTGATTAATAACTACACACTAATAACTACACACATCATCCAAAAAGAGGGTTGTTTGGTTTTAAGTTGAAGATGGCGGAAGTCGGGCCCTCATCTGTCTATATGTTTTAACAGTTACCGAGAAAAGAAACAATGTAAACACAGGTTATTTATGGCAAAAGGATATTAAGCTTCTCTACAGGCAAAACTACCCTATTTATGAAATAGCTATTTTTTAGCTCGACTATTCGAAGAATAAGAGAGCTTATGTAATCACCCCGTGGTCGGCGTCGGCGTTGGTGTCAGCGTCGGCGTCGGCGTCCCACATCAAGGTTTGCATGTAAGCTGTGTTTACAAGTCTATATCTCTTACATTTCTTATCCTACCACAACCAAATTTGTTCATGGGCTTCCTTGTAGTATTATCTTAAGGGCTGCATAAGCAATTTTGGTTCCTGTAACCCATGGGATCCCATGGAACCCAAATTATGATAGCCCATAAAATGTGCCCCATTTCACATCGAATTTTGCGTGTAAGCTGTGTTTACAAGTCCAGATCTCTTACATTTTTTGTCCTAGCTGAACTAAATGTTGGAATTGGTTTCCTTATAGTATGTTGTAAAGGGTTGGATAAGTAATTTTGTCTTCTGCAAATTCTTGGCTCCCATGGAACCCAAATTGTGATGGCCCATAAAATGTGCCCCATTTCACATCGAATTTTGCGTGTAAGCTGTATTTACAAGTCTAGATCTCTTACAATTCTTACCCTACCACAACCAAATTTGGCCATGCGCTTCCTTATAGCATTATCGTTAGGGCTGCTTAAGTAATTTTGGTTCCTGTAACCCCTGGGCTCCCATGGAACCCAAATTCTGATAGCCCTTAAAATATGTCTGTTTCACATCAAATTTTGCGTGTAAGCTGTGTTTACAGGTCTATATCTCTTACATTTTTTGTCCTTGCTGAACTAAATTTTGGAATTGGTTTCCTTATTGTATGTTGTGAAGGGTTGGATAAGTAATTTTGTCTTCTGCAAATTCTGGGCTCCCATGGAACCCAAATTGTGATGGCCCATAAAATGTGCAATAAAGGCAGATCTAGGTTTGCATGTAAGCATATAAATATCTATAATTTTGGTTTGGGATTTGTTATAGCATTATGCATCTTATTACTTCACCCATATTGGGGCATGGGCTCCCTCCTCCCCGCCCGTCTACCCCCACCCCCATCCCCCTCCACACCTTTTTTTTTTTTTTTTTTTTACATATTTCTGTGTTGTTTTAGTCAATTCTTACACATATATGTTGCAACCCTCCCAGCGCCCACCACCCCAACCCCTCCGCCTCTCACCCCATCACCCCCCCCCCCCCCACCCCATCCCAGACTTGAATATTTTTATTTTTTTTACATATTTCTGTGTCGCTTTTGTCAATTCTTACACATATATGTTGCAACCCTCCCCCCCCCACCCCCTCACCCCCTGCCTCTCACCCCATCACACTACCCACCACGGCAACACTTGATTTTTTTTTTTTTTTTTTTTTTTTAAATATTTCTGTGTTGTTTTAGTCAATTCTTACACATATATGTAGCAACACTCCCTGTCCCCCCCCTGCCCCCCCCCCCCACCACCACCTCTGACCCCATCACCCCCATCACCCCCACCACCCACACCACCCCAGACTTGATTTTTTTTTTTACATATTTCTTTGCAACCTTCCACACACACCCTCCCCATCCCACCTCTCCCCCTCCCCCCCCCCCCCCACCCCCACAGTTGAAACTTTTTTTTTTTTTACATATTTCTTTGTTGTTTTAGTCAATTCTTATACATATATGTTGCCCCCTCCCCCCGCCCCCAACCCACTCCCGCCTCTCCCCCCGCTCTCCCCCACACCCCACCCGCACTTTAAACTTTTTTTTTTACATATTTCTGTGTTGCTTTTGCCTCCTCACCGCCCTCCCCCCACTCCCCCCCACTCCCCACCCCACCTACCCCTGCCTCTCACCCCCCTCCCCACCACACATATTTCTGTGTTGCTTTTGTTAATTCTTACACATATATGTTGCCTCCTCACCGCATATAGGTGAAATGTAATCAACAATTAAAAATATGAAGAAAATTTGAAAAAAAAACCAGCAATTTGCTTTGAACTGTTGAAATACTTATTAATAAGAATTTGTAAATTTTGTAAATATGTACATGTTGATAAATAAAAAACGCCGAGTCTTTAAAGAAAATCCGGATGGCCGTGTGTCCCTTAAGATCAAATAACTCGCCGATTATATCTACCAACTGTAATAATACCCATAAATCAACTTCAGGAAGATCTGTAATAAACGTGTTGCTGGGACATTTTGTAAATTTTATCATAATAAATGTTTTAATCAGAACAATTTATAATAATATAGTACCTGCTCATTTGCCTCGGCCATTTTAAGTTCCTGTATTACGCACAATATTTTCCTGTAATGCTACAGTTGTTATACTCCCATAAACTTCCTACCAATAACGTATCTCAGGAATTCTGCTTCAACTTTGAGGGGTGGATGAATGCTAGTCTAATGTAATGTCAGTCCATATTGGTTTACTAATTTACTCAGTAAACAGTCTGTAGGAAGCAGGTATGTTATCTTCTCTGCTGTTATCTTCTCTGCCAAGAATGTGTTTTCAGTTATGACCGAGTACACCACAGTATACCTACAGTTCTGCTACCATGTACCTAAATATAGCCTCACATGTGTGCAGCAGGTAGACACAGACACCGTTAGAGATTGCTGAATATAAGGTCTCACATAAGCCAGTAACTACTAACATACAGTAGTGGAACTGAGGCCTGACAGAAGTATTTATAAAAAGTAAACAATGGAAGGACGTAATATAACAGTCACTTAAGCGTAATAGACAAATAACAGTATGGCTTTGTTTTTGACCAATTAATTTTGAAAGAAAGAACCTTTCCATGCTGAAATAGTGAAAGTTAAACCTGATAGAAGTTCTATAAGCACTTTATTTCATTTCAAAGTAACTATTTCCATGAAGGGAAATAACTAAATCTAAATCATTCAAAATTGTATGCATTTTATTCTTCTTTTACATCTATGGCATATTATGACTGAAGCTATTTTACTGTACGATAAAGCATTTTATTACATTTCTATGCTTGAAAGATCGGGATTTCTCAGTGCAAGAATATTCATAATCGCTAAATATTAATTACTAACTCATAACACAATAATAGCTAACGTTGCTAACTCTGACCACAATAATAATAATAACTAACGTTGCGACGTTGAGGCGTGACATCAACAAAGTGTTGCTGACGTCGGCGTCATCCGCCGATAACGTTCAATAAAGCGAATATTTGTTTGAAAAACGTAATTTAAAATGTAATAAATAGATTATTTAACTGCTGGGATTGATTATTGGGTAATCCTTCACTTGATGGTAGACGTGCTTTGTTTTTTCTCGAACGAGCACATGCGATTGAGTGAAAAGAACCACACGTCTACCACTCATGAAGGAATTCCCTATAATCGATCCCAGCAGTTAAATAATCTCTATATTATGCAATTTAATTTAATTTTCCATTTGTTAGTTTTAGAAAAACTAAAATTCCAACTTGCTGCAAATTGGGGGCTTAAGGAAGAACAGTAAAAACACGTTTCTAGACGTTAATTCATTTGGATGGTTTAAGGAAAGTAACTCAATTATGTTTTATTAAAAGTATTAACCAACCATGTATTTTTGATTGTGTAAGGGGAAGTAACTCACTTTTGCTATAAAAAGATGATATATCTTAATTTCTGTAAACACTGTGTGTTTTTCCAAAGGGTTGAAATAATTTGACAGTATCACACAAAAGTAATCAGATTTGCCTCCATTTAAGACTTGCATGATGAATTATCTATAGTTGTTTCTTATTTTTGGGGAAGTTCTCGTTTCTTACTACATGTAGTTATTCTGCTGCATTCTAACGTGTAGTTACAGTTCTTTTTATTATTATTCAGTACAGAATTCCACATTTACCACTTCAGACCTTATTTAATGTATTTGCAGGATCTAACAAGTGGTGAATTCGAGAAGAATCTGTCATCCCTGAATCTTACAGAAGGTGTCCACTACTTCCACTTCAACTGACCAGACGAAAAAGAATCTGGCATCCCTGAACCTTACAGAAGGTATCCACTACTTCCACCTCAACTGACCAGACGAAGAAGAATCTGGCATCCCTGAATCTTACAGAAGGTATCCACTACTTCCACTTCATCTGACCAGACGAAAAAGAATCTGGCATCCCTGAATCTTACAGAAGGTGTCCACTACTTCCACTTCATCTGACCAGACGAAAAAGAATCTGGCATCCCTGAACCTTACAGAAGGTATCCACTACTTCCACTTCATCTGACCAGACGAAAAAGAATCTGGCATCCCTGAATCTTACAGAAGGTGTCCACTACTTCCACTTCAACTGACCAGACGAAAAAGAATCTGGCATCCCTGAACCTTACAGAAGGTATCCACTACTTCCACCTCAACTGACCAGATGAAGAAGAATCTGGCATCCCTGAATCTTACAGAAGGTTTCGCTACTTCCGCTTCAACTGACCAGATGAAGAATAATCTGGCACCCTTGAATTTTACAAAAGGTATCCACTTCTTCCACTTCAACTGAGCAGATGAAGAAGAATCTGGCATCCCTGAATCTTACAGAAGGTATCCACTTCTTCCACTTCAACTGAGCAGATGAAGAAGAATCTGGCACCCTTGAATCTTACAGAAGGTATCCACTTCTTCCACTTCAACTGAGCAGATCAAGAATCTGGCATCTCTGAACCTTACAGAAGGTGTCCACTACTTCCACTTCAACTGACCAGACCAAAACGAATCTGGCATCGCTGAATCTTACAGAAGGTGTCCAGTACTTCCACTTCAACTGAGCAGATCAAGAATCTGGCATCGCTGAATCTTACAGAAGGTATCCACTACTTCCACTTCAGCTGACCAGGCTAGAAACTAAAGGGTGCAGAAAAGTATTTAAGCGTTAAGAAAAATGACTAAACTGAGATTACTGGTAGTTCTGTTGTACAGTATT
Source organism: Cyrtodaria siliqua (assembly GCA_037043455.1). Lineage (NCBI taxonomy): Eukaryota > Metazoa > Mollusca > Bivalvia > Adapedonta > Hiatellidae > Cyrtodaria > Cyrtodaria siliqua. The sequence goes on along the minus strand of JAWPHD010005635.1, from coordinate 69,713 downwards.
ATAGTAATAGCCAGTGTTACAATAATGGCCATACTAGCAAAAAAATAATTGAGAGCTTCCTCTGATAGTGGTAAACTTTCAGTGGCCATAAGGTCATGTTGACCTAATCTACTATCCACCATCTGCATTATTTTAATGGCCACACTATCAAAAGCATTGAGAGCTTCCTCTTCTATCGGTAAACACTCAGTGGCCATGACATCGTGTCGACACAAGCTACTATCCGGCATAACTATAATATTAAAGTAGCTATCCCGCCAACAAAAGCAAATTTAACGACAAATGTACACCATTTCTAAACCTACTGATGACGAGGAATACATATAACTTACACATTTTGAGAATCCAAACTATATAGACCCTATATAAACTATTTTTACCATCCAGGCCAAATCCCAACACTGCAGCATTGGATTAAGAGTTACCAACTCATATTTCGTTTTACATTTTCAACCACAGGTATTTTAAGAACCCGTCAATGAATCTATACGTTTAATTGGCACAATAACATTATTATATTACCTGAACACCTGGACTGAGTTTTGATAAACGGTTTTGTAGTGCAATTTATGCCGTTATTTGGCGGGTTAGTTCGTTAAAGAAAATGCCAGGGGACAAGATCTAAATGAAAAACTGTCCTCTTGTGTAGCAGTTGCTTTGTATCTCTACAGTACCGAACAAAGGGAGAGGTCCAAGTATCAGACAAGGAACAATTAGTCCATGATGTTATGCTTGTAGCGTTACTACTTACAGTTGGCACCCTGAGCAGTGGTGGCTTCCAGATGTGTATAATTTTAACAATAATGTATTGCCAGAAAAATTAACTAATAGTAGTTTTTAAATAATGGCAAAATTACACTTCAAAACTGTTTATCAAAACTCTGTCCTGGTGTTTAGGTAAAAAAATAATGTATATGTACCAGTTAAAAGTATAGGGGATTTTTCACGGGTTCTTAAAATACCCATGGTTGAATATGCGTGAAATAAATTATGGGTTGGTAACTCAATTTGACGCTTCAGTTTTGGGGTTTGGCCTGGCTGGTTAAAGCCATTTATATTGTGTCTATAGAGTTTGGATTCTCAAAATATGTAAGTTATATATATACCTCGTCATCAGTAGGTTTAGAAACGGTGTACATGTTGTAAAATTCGGCTGTTGTTGGCGGTACAGCTACTATAACAAGGTAAATTCATGTTGAAGTGGAGAGTGAATAACATGTTAAGCATGTGCAGAATGGAGTTTTTAACATTTTATATTGTTAACATTTCTTTTTAACATTTTATATTAACAAGTTTAGCTCACCTTAGCCAAAGGCTAAGATTTGAGCTATTGGGATCGCTTTTCTTCCATCGTTAACTTTTGCTTCAAACTACTTCTTCCTAGGAAACATTTGCACCAAACTTCACATGGATGATCCTTATGTCGCTGTTTTTAAAATATGTTAAAATTAGGTCAGCGTGACATCCAAGATGGCCACTATTACTATAACAGGTCAAGCCTTTTCTTTATTATTGATCCCCAACCCATAGAGCTCAAGCTCGGCTATACAATTTCGAAAATCTTGCTTAGTGGTCATACAACTGAAACTTTACACAAGTAAAGATAAACAAATATTACAGCTTGTCCTGAAAGTTTTGCAATGAAAAACACTCATTGAAAAAGGTTACAGCTAAAATAAATATTTGAGTTTTGAGCTTGAGCATGGGATTTTGGCTGAGCAAGTTTCGAGAATACGGGGCCAGACCTCTTTTATCCGACTAATTTTATGCTCCCCGAAAGTTGGAAATTTCAGAATTATTTTTTCTATATTAAAATGTGAACAAACTTTGACCTCTTGTTCTTGTTGAATTTCTTGTGATTTTCCATTTCTAGGATCACTGGTGTCTATATAGTACAGATTTTTACACCCCTGCTATATAGCATTAGGTTTGTCCGTCTCGTACGTATGTAAGCATGGAAAACTCTTCTCTCAGTTTCTGACAGGATAATTTGTTATCATGCCAAGATATGCATTCACTTCAGTGCTTCTATCCAATAAGTTACCAGAGTTAAGGCCCTTTGTACACTGAATTCTATATAGAAATAAATCTGTATCAAATCAGCTATTAACCCTTAACCCGCTAAGCACGACTATAATAGCCTTTACGTCCATTGTAAACCCAGATCAGCCTGCAAGTAACTCGCAGACTGATCAGGGTTTACAATGTCCGGCTTCTGATCAGTCGTTTTCCCTATAAAAAAAAATTGTCACACATGAAATGGTCTTAATTCAAAGAAAGAACAGTCCATTATCATTTTATTTATGTATATGTAGCGGGTTAAGTCATTTTTATTGACCTAATTTGTGTAGGATCTCACTGCTGTCATGTAGATATAGGTGTTATGGAGTTTGAAAGCTGTATGGCTTTTGGTAACTTAGTAATGGCCTTAATAAAAACAATTGAATGTAAAGCTTTAATGTAAATTAACAAATGCAAAAAGTAGGTCAAGGTAATTCATATCACTGTCGTGAACTAGATACGGAGGTGTCATTTCAAGATGGCGGACGATAACATCGCCACGAGATAAATACCGTATTTTATTGCTGATATCACTTTAAATATATCGTTATGAAACTTGGCAGTTGTGTGGTTCGATAGTACATTGGCTGAATTATGATCGTACGTACTTTGATTTGTTTATTCTTATCGAAATGGGTCAAAACACTGATTCTAAGCCATGACTGAACGGCGATAAAAATTGAAGCGATGTCAGCCCAATGTTTTTGCTATTTCTCATCCTGTGTACAAAACCATGACCAATTATAGCACTGTAGATATATCATACTTACACCGTAAGTGCAGCCTTATAAAACAGCTTCTTTCTACGTAAAAAAAAAGATTTTTAGCTCTACTGGCCATAGGAACAGTAGAGCTAGAGTCAATCGTCCGTCCGTCCTTCCGTCGTTAACTTTTGTCTCGTTAAGACGATAGGGCCTTCATTTTTCATCCGATCTTTACCAAACTTCAACAGATTATTAATATCAATGAAAGCTCAGATGAGTTCGAAAACCAGCCAGATCGGACAAGTAACAGCGGAGTTATGGCATGTGATTTAGTTAAAAATGCTATATTTTGCCTCGTTAAGACGATATGGCCTTCATTTTTCATCCTATCTTTACCAAACTTTACCACATTGTTAATATCAATGAAAGCTCGGACAAGTTCAAAAACCAGCCAGATCGGACCAGTAACAGCGGAGTTATGTACCTTGATTTATTTAAAAATGCTATATTGCTATATTTTGCCTCGTTAAGACGATAGGGCCTTCGTTTTTCATCCTATCTTTACCGAACTTTACCACATTGTTAATATCAATGAAAGCTTGGACAATTGCGAAAACCAGCTATATCGGACTAGTAACAGCAGAGTTATAGCCCTTGATTTAGTTAAAAATGCTATATTTTGCCTCGTTAAGATGAAAGGTGCTTCATTGTTCATCCGATCTTTACCAATCTTTATCAGATGGTTAATGTCGTCGAAAGCTCGAACAAGTTCGAAAACCATTCACATCGGACCAGGAACAGCGGAGTTGTGGCCCTTGAATTAGTTAAAAATGCTATATTTTGCCTCGTTAAGACGATAGGGACTTCATTTTCATCAGATCTTTACCAAATTTTACAAGATTGTTAATATCAATTAAAGATCAAAAACCAGCCAGATCGGACCAGTAACAGCGGAGTTGTGGCCCTTGAATTAGTTAAAATGCTAAATTCTGCCTCAAGGTGATAGGGCCTTCATTTTTTATCCTGTCTTTAGCTTTGACAAGTCTGAAAAACAGCCAGATTGGACCAGTAACAGCTGAGTTATGGCCCTTGATTTCATTAAAAATGCTATATTTTGCCTCGTCATTACGATAGGGCCTTCATTTTTTATCTGATTTTTACCAAACTTTACCAGATTTTTTTTTGACTTCTTTTTATTATTATTTTTATATTAATTTTTTTGGGGAAAAAAATATCTTTTTATAAATTTGATTTTTTGATTATTATTATTTTATTTTTTTTAATTTTTTTTTTTTTCCTTTGATTTTTTTTTTCAATTACCTTAAAAAATATTTTTTTTTAATTTCGTTGAAAGCTTGAACAAGTTTGAAAACCAGCCATATTGGACCAGTAACAGCGGATATATGGCCCTCATCCGATCTTTACCAAACTTTATTAGATTGTTAATATCAATGAAAGCTCAGACGAGTTCGAAAACCATTCATATTGGACTAGTAACAGCGGAGTTATGGCCCTTGAATTAGTTCAAAATGCTATATTTTGCCTCGTTATGAAGATAGGGCCTTCATTTTTCATGCGATCTTTACTAAACTTTATCAGATTGTTAATGGCAATGAAAGCTCGGTCAAGTTCGAAAACCAGATTGGACCAGTAACATCGGAGTAATGGCCCTTGATTTTGTTGAAAATGCTATAATTTGCCTCGTCATACGATAGGGCCTTCATTTTGCATCTAATCTTTGCCAAACTTTACCAGATTTTATTACTCATTTTTTATATTATTTTTTTTATTTGGATTTTGTTTGTTTTTTTGTTAATTTTTTTGATTTAAAATTATTATTTTTTGGTAATTTTTTTTTATAATTTATTTATTTTTGGTAATTTTTAGCTCTACTGGCCAAGGGCCAGCAGAGCTTATGGGATGGTGTGTTGTCCGTCGTCCGTCCGTCCGTCCGTCCATCCGTCGTCCGTCGTCTGTTAACTTTTGCCTCGTTAAGACGATAGGGGATAGATTCATTGTTCATCCGATCTTTACCAAACTTTATCAGATTGTTACTATCAATGAAAGCTCGGTCAAGTTTAAAAACCATTCATATCGGACCAGTAACAGCGGAGTAATGGCCCTTGATTTAGTTCAAAATGCTATATTTTGCCTCGTTAAGATGATGGGGCCTTCATTTTTCATCCTATCTTTACCAAACTTAACCACATTGTTAATATCAATGAAAGCTCGGACAAGTTCGAAAACCAGCCATATCGGACTAGTAATAGCGGAGTTATGGCGCTTGATTTAGTTAAAAAGGCTATATTTTGCCTCGTTTAGACAATAGGGTCTTCATTTTTCATCCGATCTTTACCAAATGTTACCAGATTGTTAATATCAATGAAAGCTTGGACAAGTTTGAAAACCAGCCAGATCGGACCAGCAACAGCGGAGTTATGGCCCTTGATTTAGTTAAAAATGCTATATTACGATAGAGCCTTCGTTTTTCGTCCGATCTTTACCAAACTTTACCAGATTGTTAATATAAATGAAAGCTCGGACAAATTCGGAAACCAACCAGATTGCACCAGAACAGCGGAGTTGTGGCCCTTGATTTAGTTAAATATGCTATATTTTGCCTCGTTAATACGATAGGGCTTTCATTTTTCATTCGATCTTTACCAAACTTTACCAGATTGTTACTATCAATGAAAGCTCCAACATATTTCAATACCAGCCAGATTGGACCATTTACACAGGAGTTATGGCCCTTGATTTTCTGAAATATGCTATATTTTGGCCTCATTAAGAAGAAAGGGCCTTCATTTGGCCAGATTTCAGTGAAACTTTTCAAGGATGATCAGTACCAAGCCTAGTTGTACATGTCGTCACCATGTTCTGGTTGAATGATTTTGGCGGAGTTATGTCCCTTAAAAGATTTTAATACACAAACTTTGTCTGGACTAGTTCTCCTGAATGTCTCCTCACATTTCAACCAAACTTTACAGGGATGATCAGCACCAAGCATAGTTGTGCATATCATCGTCGCGTTCCAGTTAACAGATTTTTGGTGAAATAATGGCCCTTTAAAGGTTTTTGATACACAAACATTTCCCGGGCTAGTTCTCGTGAACCCCTGACTGGATTTTAACGAAACTTGAAAAGGATGATCAGTATCAAGCCTAGTTGTGCATGTCGTCGCCATATTCGGGTTGAATGAGTTTTGGCAGAGTTATGGCCCTTTAAAGGTTTTAATAGCCAAACGCTGCCCAGATTAGTCTCTTCTGAACTCCTTGCTGCATTTCAACGAAACTTGATGGGGATGATCAGTACCAAGCCTAGTTGCACCTGTCATTGCCGTGTTTTGTTTGATTGAATTTTGGCAGAGTTATGACCCCTTCAAGGTTTTAATACAATAACTTGGTACAGACTAGTTCTCCTGAACCTCTGGCTGGATTTTAGCGAAACTTGTCAGGGACAATCAGTACCAAGCTTAGTTGCGTATATCTTCACCATGTTCTGGTTGAACGATATTTGAAAGAGTTATGGCCCCTTATACATAAACTTTATCTTGAGCCAGTAGAGCGTCCACAGGCCCTCTTGGGCCTCTTGTTTTTTTAGCTCTTTGTTGGACCAGTAACAGAAAAATTATGGCTCTTGATTTAGTTAAAAATGCTATATTTTGCCTCGTTAATATGGTAGGGCCTTCATTTTTCATCTGATCTTTACCAGACTTTACCAGACTTTACCAGATACTTTAGTTATGGCCCTTGATTTAGTTAAAAAGCTGTATTTTGCCCAAAACTTTCAGAAAAACGTTAATGGCAGTCTCTCGCTTCATTGATGTTATAAGAGCCATGTTAGCCAGTAGAGCATCCACAGGCCCTCTTGGGCCTCTTGTTTCATTGTTGTTGGATTTGCAAAACTTAGCAGGAAGCATTGGTATGATTTCTAGTTGTGCCTATTGTGTTTTTTTCCGGTTCGTTTTGATGGAGTTAGGCCCCTTGACATTTTTACTTTAAATTTCTTGTCGGGGCCACTCCTCCTAATCGCCTTCTTGGATTTCGATAAGCTGTCTAGTTATGCATATTGTGCTTTTGTTCCAGTTTGCCGAGTTGTGACGAAGTTATAACCCTTTGACTTTTTTACTTCTTGTCGATAATACTCCTAAACGGTTTGATTTCTACGAAATTTGGCAGGAAGCCTCAGTATAATGTCTGACCAGGTTGCGTATATTGTTGTGTTCTGGTGAAATGATTTTTGGCAGAGTTATGGCCCTTTAAAGGTTTTAATACACAAATTTTGTTTGGACTATTTCTCCTGAAACCCTCGCCGGATTAGCCTAGTGCATGTCATCGTCGCGTTCCGGTTTACATATTTTTGGCGGAGTTATGGCAGTTTGAAGTTTTTTGATACACAAACTTTTTCGGGCTAGTTCTCCTGAGGTCAACGAAACTTGACAAGGATGATCAGTATCAAGTCAAATTGTGCATGTCATAGCCATATTCCGGTTGAATGATTTTTGGCAGAGTTATGACCCATTAAAGGTTTTAATACACTAACTTTGTACAGACTAGTTCTCCTGAACCTCTGGCTGGATTTCAACGAAACTTGGCAGGGATGATCAGTACCAAGCCTAGTTGCAAATATGTCATCGCTATGTTCCAGTTGAATGATTTTTTTAAAGAGTTATGGCCCATAATTCATAAATTTTTTTATCTTTAGCCAGTAGAGCGTTCACATGTCCTCATGGGCCTCTTGTTGGGGAGTTGATATGCACAAGTTGGCATCATAGTGCAACATCCTGTATAATTTTGAAACGATCTGAGGAAAACTGGGTGAAATTAGAGACAATTTTTGTACCTATTTGTGACTTATAAAACCCTACTCACTTGCTTAATCTAAATACTGTCAAAACAATATTTAAAATATTCTACGGATAGTCGAGCATACTGTTGTCTGAAAGCTCTTGTAATTTTGATATTTACCAACAGCTTCAAACTAAAATGACATTGAATAAATTATTCAAGGTTCTCCTTTCCTTTCAATACTCAATAAATCTAGCTCAAGGTTGCGGTGTTTCCATATAAAGCTTGCAATTTGCGCACACTTCGGTCAACCGGTATTCGCATATTGTATGTAGCTAGGGCCCATGTTACAACATTGGAAATTGTATTAAAAATAAAAACAAAGCAACTATCCAGGATTTTATTTCAAATACCATAAGACCTAGTACATCTATAGTTAACTATTATCCTTTCCAATATGCTTAATTGTATAAATCTATGAAAATAAGCAAAACCCTAAGAAATGTACCACTTGTTTATTATGTGATTTTTTAATCTGTTTTATCATATTCTTTATGTTTATTACAAAAGGTGGCCTCAGTACCACATCAAATAAGGCGTCTGCTTCATGTTGGTTCGCTTCCTGATGGAGGCATGTCTTATGGGAAACTTCATTCTTCATTACATCTTCCTCTGAGGTAGCTGCCCCAATGTTTATTACAAGGGGCACATTTATTGTGGTTTGCTAGTATACACAAGGCCACCGCCACGGGCTGTCTCGCCTTCTGAGGGTTTTTCATTCACAATAAGGGTTTGTTTTGCTGGAGTCTTAGGGGTGTATATATCAATCTTTAATTTTTATTGAGTGGTACTTGGGGTAAGTGAACGTGAAAGTTATATTCAGAGATAAATAATTTACAGAAAACTGGGGAAAAACTATTGGTTGTACATTTGAGTGTAAGTAGAGGGGCAGGGTTTGATCGAAGAGTAGAGGAAACGCCTTTTAACATTTAGTCATTTATAATGCAAGAGAACATAAACTGAAAGAAAACAAAACAATGCAAGACCTCTGTCTGAGGGTGTCTCGCCCACCGTAGCAACCAGGCATATGAAATATTTTTTTTAATTTGTGCTTAAAATAATGTCCATCAAAGACAATACTTCATATAAACCAAGGTATCAAACAAATGCGAAGTAATCAACAAGAAGTTTACTGAGGTTAAGTGGTTTAACCAGGGTGTAGTTATGGGGAAAATATATGCAAAATATGACCCGGACCCTTGGTATTTTTTGTCGTCCAGCGATGTCCAGCAGTGCCAACAATACATATGACCAAGTATCAAAGACATAAAGTGAGACAGTCACATAGTTAACTGAGGTTGTTACCTAACCGTTATGGAAAATAATGCAAAATATGAGCTTGGTAATTTTGACATTATGTGATGTCCCCTTGACCCAAACATCATGAATTGGGGTTTTAAGGCGCACCAATACATGTAAAGGTTAGTATGGCGTCTAGCAGGCATGAGCAATGCCAGCGTCATTTTCCATGTACATCGAGATAAAATATGGAAAATGGGCCTAGAACCCTTCTCACCCTGAGACTGCAGAGTTGCTGCAAGTTCTATCGTAGAAACTCCATTTACGCTGGAGCCATGTTCCTTGACCCCAACAAAGCATCTGACAAAGTTTCAGGAAAAATTCGAGCAGCGGTTGTTGAGATATAGTTGATTTGAATGTGTATGCGCGCCGCCGGAAAAGTGACTGCTATTTCATGCTACCCATTATCGTGGGCGAGACAAAAATGAATGTCCCATCTGGTCTTAAAGTCAAGGTCAAGATCATTGGTGGGGTCGGGCTTAGTGAAGAAAGTGTATGGGGCTTACCCCAGTGAATGTTCATACACAGTTTCAAAGCAATACCTTTGACTGGTATTGGATATATATACCTTTCAAAAAACTTTAACCGAAAACTTCAACCAGGTGTTGACACGGCACCGTCGCCTTCACCCGCCCGCCGGAAGAGCGATCCCTATGCCTCCCTTTTTCCTTTTGAAAAGGTGAGACAAAAATATCATGCCTAGCTACCTTTAGACACTGCACTTTATCCAAAACTATTTTATACACAATATAAGGCGTCATACCAGGGTGGCAGAAACCATGTAACATTTTGATTATTTTCATGGCAACAAAGTAAAGCGCTCCATTCAGTAAGTATTTTTTCCATAACTTTCTTACTATTTAATGAGTTTTGTTCAAATAAAGTGCACAATTTTTGCAAGCAGAGGAAAGAGCTCAGTTTGGAGGGGTTTGTGCACTTTTTGAAGCAATATTAACGAAGTTATGAAGCAAACACCTACTAAATAGATCGTTTTTGTGTAACAATTTTTTTGCCGTGAAACAAAACTTTAATTTTACGAATATTAATAAGGAACAGAATCTGATATAGAAAAATATAAGTAATAAATGTTCACTAAAAGCAGAAAATATTTGTAAATATCTCTAAAATGTATATAAAAGCACATTTATCAAAATAAAGACGAAAATTTTTCGGATATTTTGATTTTGCTGTCATTTATTGTTAGCAAGAATCTGATGAAGGGAAATACTAAAGCATGTACACATGAAATAAATGTTCACAAAAAGCAGTGCATATTTATAATACCTCTAATGGGTATTTAAAAGTAATTATTGAAATTCAAGAAAATTCTGGTATATTTCGGATAATTTGCAGAAATAATTTGATATTGCTATCATTTAACTATCTCAACAGCCAAATTAACCCTTTTGGCATCTGATGATAAACAGACAAAGGCATAGTAAATTTGATTTTTTTTACATACTTTGGGTTCACAGACAAGGTCATGCTACAATGTCTGTTAAAATATTGAATTTTATGAAAATCTTTAAACAAAACCAATCTTAATATAATCCAAAATTGTTATATACTGCAACTTAAAAGCACTTTTAACCGGGAATACATTTAATGTGGAAAAGCCTCCTCTGTGTTTCAAGACACTTTGCTAAAGTGCAAATGTAATCAATAGACAAACTAAAATACAGGAAACAGAATAATATAAGTAAATATTTACAAAAATATCATCTTTTCAAAATTAAGGTCTGCAACAGGTATGCATATTCTTATACCATAAATAGATCATGAACAATTTCATACTATAAATTAGGTCATGAACAGTTTGATACATATGAAACAGGTCAATGAACAATGTCGTGCTATAAATAGGTCAGGAAAGAAAAAATTCCATACTATTAATAGGTCAAGTCATGAACAGTTTGATACTTATGAAACAGGTCATGAACCAATTTCATGCTATAAATAGGTCAGGAACAATTTCATACTATAATAGGTCATAACAACTTCATGCTATAAATAGATCATGAACAATTTCATACTATAAATAGATCATGAACAATTTCATACTATAAATAGGTCATGAACAGCTGTATACCACAAACAGGTTGCGAACATTTTGTTTATATGGTGTTTTACGGTCATTTTCAACAAGTCAGGTTATATATGACGGTCGTTTTATTTTTTGTTGGTGGAGGCAGACCACCCTACTTTTCCTGGGTGGAACCAGTACTGTACACCTCCCGCCATCCGTAATAATTGACACTTCCTCACTTACAAGTCGAGTTTCCCAGTTGGATTTGAACCCCGCAGTGGTGAGAGGTGAGAAGTTTTACAGTGCTATGTCATTAACCCTCGACCATGAAGACGCACAGCTTCACACTAAAAATAAGGCTTTGAAACGCTTTAATTAACTAAACGTCTTAAACAGGTTTCATAATATAAACAGGGATATGAACAAACCAGTTAATTAATTTAAATATTTCATGAAAATGTCATACTATAAATAGGTCATGAAACAAGTCTTTAAAGTTTTAAACATATGATGAATATGAACCATTTCACTGAATGTCATAAGCCAGGTTTTCTAAGTTTAATACAAATTTGTTCGACATCATACTTTAGGTATGAACAAATCCTTAACATGTTACACAACATGAACACTTTTGGTCAGTTAACAAGGTTTCTTCATAATGATCCTGATCAAGGACAGCTGTACGTGATTCGAGGTAACAGCCAACGGACATTGCAGCAGAACCGAGGACCTATAACAGGGCCATTGTGGAAACCTCGTTATTTACAATTTTTTCAAATTACTTACTTCTTGATCAGGCAATAATAAAGTACTTCTGTGCTTCAGCCCTGTAATAATCCCTTTATCGCATGCCTGAGAGTACTTTCTAATTGTCCAGAGTCGTACATTTTCGTGGACATTCTATAACTAATACATAATGGATCTGGGTGTTTTCAGTAAGTCGTATTAGTCCTGTATACATGTATATAATGTTCAGCCATTATGGATTATTGCTGGACCGCAGGCACCTGACCTTCCATGATGCCCTGCATATTCTCAGTATTGACCCTGTATACATCACGGATTGGCACGTGACATTCGGCACGGCCCTGCACGTGTCATGTAAACAACCTGTTGCAGATAAAGGTTGGGCAAAAATAGTGGTATTGGCAATATTACAAAGTAGTCATTTAGTAACAAACCACAGTGAAATTCTGTCTATATAGTCATAAACAACTTTTCACAAAAGGTAATTTGAACAATTTGTTATCTTGTAGCGCCCATAAGTCAAAGAAGTCATGAAACATATTTTTGTCTACAAAATATCACAACCTTTCTCAAAGGATTTTCCGAAAAAGCCATAAATCAAATGTGTTCTGAGCCGCAAAGAAACAACAACAACATTGAGCTTAACTTGGCAATCTCTTCCAATATGGCTCAGAGTTTTTTCCTGTATAAATTATCGAGATTTATATAAAAACCTTAGGAGACGTATTAAGAAAAAAGTTGTAAGTAATAATTATGAAAGATTGGGTGCAAAAGAAATAAGACAAATGTTCATTTGGTTCAATTTATGACCTTACACTGATTAGTAATTTAGGCTTAGTTATAATGAAATATAAACTATAAATAGTTCCTGAACAATTTTAAATCATGCATAGATTATTACATACAGTTATATAGCTATATACACTACATAGGAATAAAACACAATGCAAATTTTTATTTAAAAAACTGTTTCGAAATATTTTTATATTCTGCACATATTTTGCATTCTTATTTGGATGTCTACATGTCGTACATGGCTTTTAAGTATCGGTCCTCATAGTTACACTCTAGAACTTCAACCCGGAGAAGTCACAGTCTGACCCTGGAATCGTGTGGCAATCTAGTCCCCATGAACCAACCCTGAAAACTTGCTGAAATTCAGTCCCCATGAAACGAGTGGAAACGTGTGGCAATCTACAGTCTCCATGAACCGACCCTGGAAACATGCAGAATCTAGCTCCCAAGGACCCTGGAAACGTGCAGAATTCTAGTATCCATGAACTGACCATGGAATCGTGTGGCAATCTAGTCCCCATGAACCAACCGTGGAAACTTAAGGTAATCTAGTCCGCATGAATCCTGGAAACATGCAGAAATCTAGTCCCCATGAACTGACCATGGAAACTTGCAGAAATCTACAGTCCGCATGAACCCTGGAAACGTGTGGCAATCTACAGTCCCCATGAACTAAGCATGGAAGACTGCGGAATCTACAGTCCCCATGAATCCGGGAAACTTGCAGAAATCTAGTCCCCATGAACCCTGGAAATGTGCAGAAATCTAGTTTCCATGATCCGATCGTGGAAACGTGGCAATCTACAGTCCCCATGAACAGACCCTTGAAACTTGCGGAAATCAACCGACCTTGGAAACTCACAGAAATCTAGTCCCCATGAAGCGACCCTGGAAACTCGCAGAAATCTACAAACCACATGAACCCTGAAAACATGCAGAAATCTAGTCCCCATGAACAGTTCCTGGAAACTCACAAAATCTAGTCCCCATGAACTGACCCTGGAAACTCACAGAAATCTGCAGTCCCCATGAACCCTTCTAATCCAGGAACAAGTCGAAAGCTAAATACAACAAAAGGGTTAAGTGCAATACCAATTATTGGGAAATGTTAAACTGCATGTTTATTAAAGATACCATCTGCAATTTGTGAGGAAATTACTAATCTTGATGATGTTTAGGATTAAGTAGGATTTAGGATTAGGATTAGGTATTAATTTTTATTAGTCTTAGTAGTGCATTGTTTTCCCCTCAAATTATGTTCAATCACATCTTCGGAAATGTTTCGGACATTTGGAAAATGTTTTTACAGTTATATTAAATCCGTAGATATTTATATTGCAACAGCATTAATGCTCAAATATCGCTGACAATTTCTTACAAAGAGATTATCTGCAAAATCTGCAAATCGGATTACTGTACAAATTTAAACATGGATGGCAAAATCTGAATGTACTCTCAAACAAATAAAGGCCATCATGCTGTGTGTTAATCATGTCTCCACACCTGTATGTGGCCATAACCAAGCTACAGAACATATTCTGTCCTGTGTCAGCCTGGTTTAAGGCAACCAAATACCACTAATGGTAACTGGCATTCACACACAATATCCCTCAGTATCGCCTGCCAGAGTATCACAATGGTAGTCTTTGTTGGATGGGGGACCAGTATAACCCTGATGTGTTGAAATGGGGAACCAGTGTAACCCCGATATGTTGGATGAGGGACCAGTATAACCCTAATGTGTTGAAATGGGGGACCAGTGTAACCCTGATATATTTGAATGCTTCAAACATACGTTTCCCACTACCCCATCAGACATTGTTCAGGCTAGGATGTTGGGCCTAATATTATCCATCAGACACTGTACAGGCAAGGAGGTTGGGCCTAATACTGAAGAGTATCCGTCCCCCAATCAGACACTGTAAAGGCCAGGAGGTTGGGCCTAATATTAAAGAGTATCCGTCCCCCAATCAATCAGACACTGTAAAGGCCAGGAGGTTGGGCCTAATATTAAAGAATATCCGTCCCCAAATCAGACACTGTAAAGGCCAGGAGATTGGGCCTAATATTAAAGATTATCCGTCCCCCAATCAGACACTGTAAAGGCCAGGAGGTTGGGCCTAATATTAAAGAGTATCCGTCCCCCAATCAGACACTGTAAAGGCCAGGAGGTTGGGCCTAATATTAAAGATTATCCGTCTGCATCAGACAAGTTACAGGAGGTGGGGCCTCATGTTGGAGATTATCCGTTCCCATCAGACACTGTACATGCTAGGATGCAGGCCCTCGTGTCGAAGATTATCAATTCCCATCAGACACTGTACATGCTAGGATGTAGGCCCTCGTGTCGAAGATTATCCATTCCCATCAGACACTGTACATGCTAGGATGTAGGCCCTCGTATCGAAGATTATCCATTCCCATCAGACACTGTACATGCTAGGATGTAGGCCCTCGTGTCGAAGATTATCCATTCCCATCAGACACTGTACATGCTAGGATGTAGGCCCTCGTATCGAAGATTATCCATTCCCATCAGACACTGTACATGCTAGGATGTAGGCCCTCGTGTCGAAGATTATCCATTCCCATCAGACTTGAATGTTGTTTAATGGCTCATCAACACAGTATAGGTTATTTAGAGCCGCCCCAGAGAGAGGGGAAGGAAACATAGGAATCCGGGAACCTGCCCTACTCTTATTATCGAATAGATTCCTATGGTTCTTTAACGTGCTCGGAAGATAGACCAATACACGGGACCGCCCGGTTTACGTCCCCATCCGACGGACGAGGCTAAGGTAAAGTGTCTTGCCCAAGAACACACCGACGGAACTCAGTGGCACCACGGAGGATTGAACCCGGGGCCTCCGGTTACAAATCCGCCGCGCTACACTGTACATTCTAGGATGTAGGCCCTCGTGTCGAAGATTATCCATTCCCATCAGACAATGTACATGCTAGGAGGTTTGGCCTAATATTGAAGATTATCGACTGTACAGGATATGGGGTTGGACCTAATATTGAAGAGTATCGACTGTACAAGATATGGGGTTGGACCTAATATTGAAGAGTATCGACTGTACAAGATATGAAGTTGGGCCTAACAATGAATATCATCCACCCACATCAGACACTGCACAGGCTCGGAGGTTGGGTCTGCACATCTTTTACCCACATATTGTTAAGGTATGGATTTTAACTTAAATGGTATATACAGAATTATAATCAGAATTATAATCAATGCTTATTTACAGAAGTCAAAACAAAAATGCATTAAACAAATGAAGAACATAAGAGATACGTCTTATACAAAATGCAAACTAATTTGCAAGGCATGTTTTTTTAATTACAGGTAACTGTATACCTGTCTTTATCTAAGATGTATACTTTTTATGCACTCAGCAACAATACACATTTAACTGCTGTTAAGAATCATTTTTACTCTAAATGAGTGGTGTATTAGATCTTTACAATGTCTACTTTTAATACAACTTTATTGCAGAGAAATACAATGTTTAAAGGTATTAAGTGGAGGATGAAAAAACAGTTCAAGCTGATTTATATCAGCGTTTGTATTATATTGTATTATTTTGTTGCCATTTGAAACTTTTTTAATTTATAGGTAAAGTAGCACAGTGACCTGGAATAAAGAGTTTATTATAGTAAATAACCTACCTTTCGTTTTTAATAGTTAATTACCTCCCATGGCATTTAAGTGCTTATCAGTGATTCAGACCACACTGAGACTGTGCATACGTACATATGAAGCAATACATGTAAGGACTGTTTAAAAAAGAATCACGACTAAACTTTTTACTTTCAAGGGAATCAACTTGGATTATTTAGATTCTGAAAAAGGATTCTTAATTGTGTGATATGCTTAGGCCACAAAAAAATAATTACCTGGTTCTCAGGCCACTTTTTCTGAGAAGAGACGCGGGCGGGCGCATTTTTTTTTACAATTTTACAGTGGTCAACAGACACGCGGGCGATTTTTTTTTATCCAAACTTTTAATTCCAATACATGTATTGATGCAAAATATCTCGAAATTCATGTTGGATCAGCTCATCTCTATTGTCGATCATTACCTTATCATTTCTTCACGACTTATGCTTCTTTCAATCACAATAAGTCCGTATATTTGTATTTATTGCATGTTGTTGTGAGACTTTGTCGATTAGACGCTTGAATAAATCGCCTGTTCTGTAGCACCTACTAGTTCCAAGCGTCTGACTCTCCTAGATTGGTACCCGTACGACTGCAACACTCACAAGCTAGCGAGCAGAGCGGCAGATAGTCGGCCGCGCACCAGTCTACCGACAAGGGGATTCCCCTGAGGTGGTTGCATGTAAAAACCGGAACAAACTTTTATGCGGAACTTTTTTTTCGAAATTTCGGTAGCGCATTTCCAATTTTTATTTTATTACTTTTGAGATAAAATCGGCAATGCGGCACCAAAAAAAGACATGCGGGCGGGCCTGTGAACCAGGTAATTAATTTTTATGGCCTTATACAGGACATAAACATATGCAAAACATAACACGTGGTACTGAATGACTGACTGACTGAGGTGTCATTGCACCATTGATTTTCCTTCATTTTATATGGGAAAGATGTATGTCAAGTGACAAAAAATATTCATTTTTCTTCGTAGAATATCAAACAAATGCTTTCTCTCCAATAAAAAAAATCAATAAAAACAGGGACTGTATCGTGTCAGAAAAAGCCAATCTGTTGAATGACAACACTTTCTATTTTGACACATCATGGATAGATTTACCCCATTTCTACTTTCACTTTACTATCTCTCAAACAAACACTAATAAATGTTCCAAATACATCATTTGGACGAATTTAAGTTAATAATAACAACAAGCAATCAAAAATGTGCATTTTGTGTCAAAAGCAAATTGGTTTTATTCCAGGCACTATTTGACTCTACACCACGAAGGCATAATCTCAATGGTGTAATTATGCCTTGATGAAAATACTTTAAAAAAAACAACACAATCCTCCACTATATACCTTTGACTAGAGAAAATATATATACTAATCATTAGAACATAATCCTAAAGGCATACACACTTCCTGTGTAACAAAAAAACAAAAACACTATTTAATATTGCTACATTTCACTCCAGCGTTTATCTCTCTTAAACTAAACTACAATGAGCAGTTCAATACACTGCTAATCTAATGGTTGTTCAAACTTTGCAGCAATTCTCGACTTTCTTTTGTTAATAGAGCTGTTATTCGACTCGTCACTTAGCGAACTTGAACTCAGTCTTTGGTGATGCGTCAATATTTTCTTTTTTGGAGAACTTTCCGGGCTCTCCATATAGCTCGAGTCTGAGGATCTGATAGAGCTCGTCTCCAAAGGCTGATCCTGCCGAAATACCGCCTCGTAACACATGCAGTCCTCGGTGACGCAGTTGTCAATTGTATGAACCATATCTTTATTGGTGGTCATTTCATGAATAGCTGTTACAGTATCGGATTTGGTTTTATTTGTTTCAATGTCCGAATCGGGTTTGATGTTCTTTGTTTCAATAGCAGACTTGGGTTTAGCCTTCTTTATTTCATTGTTAGCTTCGGTTATACTGCTGACGTCACATCGATTCTCGAATGTTTCTTTGACAGCCGCACCACATAGATTGTCATTGCTTATCTCTGTAATGGTTTCGATGGAGAATGACTCGCCTGAGTCAATGCTCTCTGTTGGCGTCACAGAATTCTCGCGAAAAAGATATGCGCCAGTCTCATTCTTAGCAATTTCTTTTTTAGACGCATGCTGAACGTTGTTTTTCGAAATCAAAGTTTTTTTACTCGAAAGTGAGGCAAGAACGTTCCTGACATCCTGTGAACTAGTACTCGGTAATTCATCACTTTTGTTCTTATCCTGGAACTGTTTTGAGTACCAGTAAGACCCTGGTTGTAAAGGTCGTGGGCATAGAGCTATTGGAGACTTCTGACCAGATTGCCTGGCATTATTATTGTCATCTTGAGTTGCATCCTTTGTCAATACAGCTTTTTCATTGACCTTTTCTGCTTCTTTACCTATTCCCTTTGATTTGATTTCAGATTTTTTTGAGTGTTCCTGATTCTGCTCTCGTAGATACGAAAGAGTGGCAGAGAGACTTTGTACGGCAACTTTATAATCTGAGTCAGCTGCTTGTTTCTTACTTTGTTTCCAGGTATTCGATGCATTACTCTCATCATTGGACTTGAACTTTTCAGAAGCTTTAGGTTTTGTTGGTGTAGTCTTGCTATCTCTAATATCAAACTTTCCAATTATATCTGTGCTAGCAGAGTTCTTCATTTCTTCATTATTATCACAATTTTCTCCTTTATTAACCTCCTGACTGAGATCACCAACTTTTTCAGAATCACAATTCTGCACGTATTTCTCATTCCTACCGTCTGCTTCTGTTGTATTTCCATCAGAGCTATTAGGGTCAGCTCTCCACCATCCATTCCTCAGCAGATCCAGAATATCCTGAGAGGGGTTGCCTGTTGGTAATGAGTTTCTAACTACCCCCTTCCTGTCTTCAGTTTTCGCTGGTGGCTGTACAGATGATGGCAGGAACTGAGCTGCAAGTTGGAGGAGCGCCGAGGTCGGGGTCTGACAAAGTGGGGTCTTCTGGTTCATCCTCTCATCCTCGCTGAGGGAGAACAGTCGGTCTCTGTAGTCTGAAGTAGAAATGAACCAAATTAATTTAAAGTTTTAAAGGTAATGAAAACCTTTTACCAGAACCAACTAGACAGTCGTCCGGAAGGGAAGACTGATATACATACCCCTGCTGTGACCATGAAAGTGTACCCGAGTCATGAGTGTGGTTAGTAATCTTGGAGAGTACAAGAGTGGACAGGGTTATCATGATTGGATCATGGTGTCCCTGATCTTGAACTTATTGACCCTAAATGTGAAGGGTTCATGCTCTCACCATGGACAGTCTACCTGTAAAGTTTCAAGAGTATGCTTACACATTTTGAAGAGTTATAGAGCAGACAATGCTTTTCATTATCAAGTCATGGTGACCTTGACCTTGAACCTACTGACCCCAAAATGTATAGGGATCATGCTCTCACCATGGACAATATACAGTTTCTTGAGTTTGACTGTGAGTGTGGCTGTGAGTGTGGCTGTAAAGTGCGTGTGGCTGTGAGTGAGTCTGGCTGTGAGTGTGGCTGTGAGCGAGTGTGGCTGTGAGTGAGTGTGGCTGTGAGTGAGTGTGGCTGTGAGTGAGTGTGGCTGTAAAATTGGCTGTAAAGTGAGTGGCTGTAAGTGAGTGTGACTGTCAGTGTGGCTGTAAAGTGAGTGTGGCTGTAAGTGAGTGTGGCTGTGAGTGTGGCTGTAAAGTGAGAGTGGCTGTGAGTGAGTGTGGCTGTGAGTGTGGCTGTGAGTGAGTGTGGCTGTGAGTGTGGCTGTGAAGTGAGTGTGGCTCTAAGGGAGTATGGCTGTGAGTGTGGCTGTAAAGTGAGTGTGGCTTTAAAATTGGCTGTAAAGTGAGTGTGGCTGTAAAGTGAGTGTGGCTGTGAGTGTGGCTGTAAGTGAGTGTGGCTGTGAGTGTGAGTGTGGTTTTAAGTGAGTGTGGCTGTAAAGTGAGTGTGGCTGTGAGTGTGGCTGTAAAGTGAGTGTGGCTGTAAGTGAGTGTGGCTGTAAGTGAGTGTGGCTGTGAGTGTGAGTGTGGTTTTAAGTGAGTGTGGCTGTGAGTGTGGCTGTAAAGTGAGTGTGAGTGAGTGTGGCTGTGAGTGAGTGTGGCTGTGAGTGTGGCTGTAAAGTGAGTGTGGCTGTCAGTGAGTGTGGCTGTAAAGTGAGTGTGGCTGCAAGGTGAGTGTGGCTGTGAGTGTGGCTGTGAGTGAGTGTGGCTGTGAGTGAGTGAGTGTGGCTGTGAGTGTGGCTGTTAAGTGAGTGGGGCTGTGAGTGTGGCTGTAAGTGTGGCTGTGAGTGTGGCTGTAAAGTGAGTGTGGCTGTAAGTGAGTATGGCTATCAGTGAGTGTGGCTATCAGTGAGTGTGGCTATAAGTGAGTTTGGCTGTTAATTAAGTGTGGCTGTGAGTGTGGCTGTGATGAGTGTGGCTGTGAGTGTGGCTGTAAGTGAGTGTGGCTGTAAAGTGAGTGTGGCTGCAAAGTGAGTGTGGCTGTGAGTGAGTGTGGCTGTGAGTGAGTATGGCTGTAAAGTGAGTGTGGCTGTTAAGTGAGTGTGGCTGTGAGTGTGGCTGTGAGTGAGTGTGGCTGTGAGAGTGGCTGTGAGTGAGTGTGACTGTGAGTGTGGCTGTAAAGTGAGTGTGGCTGTAAGTGAGTATGGCTATCAGTGAGTGTGGCTGTAAGTGATTGTGGCTACAAGTGAGTTTGGCTATGTCTTGAAGAGTTAAAGAGAAGACAAGGTTGTTTTTACAGACAGACTATCAAAAATACTGAATCCAGTATACACCCCATAAACTTTGTTTTGCAGAGGTAAAATGAAGTGTAAGAAGCAGATAATAGGTCGTCACTATGACCTACATTTGGTCTGAATGTATAGTATCTACATGTATCTGTGTATGAAGTGTGAATACTTTATGGCTATGCATGACTTAGAAAAAAAACTACAGTGCATTTCAGGGTGCCTAGATGTCGATTATGAATGGAGATTTTTTTTATTACTTTTTATTATGTTTTCATTCCTGATATGCTTGAATAGAATGAAAACAGATGCTCCTGAATCTGTTTGCAATCTTGCAGCAGCCATCCGCTAAGCCTCACAAAGCCAAAAATTCATTATGACCTCCCATGTTTACATATAATTTTATTGACTGCCGAAGACAAAAATGGCGACGGCGGAACATTCCATTTTTCTAATAGGTAGGGTGACTTAAAAAAAAACAGTTGACCAATAGTGGTCTTAATAACAAAATATAATCGCAGTATACTATTTACATACCTTTTATTTCCAAAATAAAAATAAAGTATGACAGATTGCTAGAGGTGCTGAACATACACCACCACCCTGCATAGCCTACGTTTTACTTGCAAGGTTCGTACAGCCTTAAAAAGTCCTTAAATTTCAGAAGTAGCCTTTTAAAGTCCTTAAATCCACTCCAGCCTTAAAAAGTCCTTAAATTCTGACAAAACATTATTAAAGGTCCTTGAATTTCATAATCAGTCGATTAATTATACAAGAGGAATAATATCTGACGTAGTTAAAAACAAATCGGCAAAAAAACAATCGGCGATACCTTAATCATTGCCGGTAATAAAATAACATTTGTGCACCTGTTCCGTATCTCAGTCTATCATGGTTACCGCTATATCCGGTTATATGAATTGGCTGTTTTCATTGGATATCGTATTTCTACAAACCAATCACTGTTGCCGTTACACTTGTTTTTTTTCTCTTATCAAAATGCACATGGCCCCCACTCATTGAAAAATCAGCCTGGCAAATGTTTGTTTGGCAAATGTTTGTTTAACCAGAAGTGGTTAGCGAGTTATAAGTGGTTGAGTGAAATCAGGGGAGACAACCACAAAGCGTACTGCGGATATTGTCGCAAGTCGATAGATTTAGTTAAAATGGGGGAAAGCGCGATTAAATCTCATGCTAAAAGCGAGACACGTATTTAACTCGAAAACTCTTGAGTCCCCAACTTTAGGTAATTTCTTCATGAAAAAAAGAGTTTACGGAAACAGATGCAAAAATGAAAAGTGGAGAGCGGATATTCGATGGAACTATGCCATCTAATAGGTCAAATGTAGAGAACTTCCTCTGCTCTGTGGGCGTGTCTTCATCTGTGAGGGCGGAGCCAGAGTCATTGGAGGGAGTGAGAAGTGTAAAAAATAGGTCGACCTACTTTGGATCTGAATGTATAGTACACCTCTAGACTGACAATAGTAACACTATATGCTTCTCTACTACCAAGGACTGGGCATAATAATTATCAGGGTTCCCACCCTTATTGGAAGGCCAAATTCAAGGACTTTCAAGGACCATTTTTCCAAAATTCAAGGACTAATATTCGCACAATGTAATGCCCAAAAAAGCAACAAATATTCTAGGAACGCACAACCAATAGCCATTTTTGAGATGAACAGCAAAAATCCAGAATTTAAGAACTTTCAAGTACCTTATCAGATTTTCAAGCACTTTCCAGGCCTTGATTTTTTTCTTCAAATTCAAGTACTTTCATGGATTTCAAGGACCCGTGGGAACCCTGAATTATTCTATGCATGAATACATTTACAGTACACATTAGGTTAAACATGGCTACTTGGAACATCTTACCGTGATGTGTTTACTAATTTGAGCTGTCAATCAAGCTTATAACCACTAGAGATTTGAAACTAGTCAAACGTATACAAGGTATTTACAGCTGTAAGCATAGCGTGTCGTGTAATCTGGTAAATGTAGGTAATGTACAATGAAGGCGCATGGCCGATCATTTTGTGCACTTGATAATGGACAATAGATGGCAGAGCTAGAAAGTGAATGTTGGTTGTATCCATTAACAAGAATATAGTTTCAAACTGGGCATTTTCATAGTTAAAAGAATGTTTGTTTTGTTGTTTTTTAAATATAATGGTGAAAACACTTACCTGGATTGGACTCGAAGTTGATGAGATCACTGTGAGAGGCCAGGGAGTCTGGCTGGAGGTTTGGAGAGGGGATATTCGACGGAACTAAGCCACCTAATAGGTCAAATGGAGAGAACTTCCTCTGCACTGTGGGCGTGTCTTCATCTGTGAGGGCGGAGCCAGAGTCATTGGAGGGAGTGTCTGAATCTGGTCTAGTGTATGTCTCATCTATGATTGGCAGAGAACCTGAAGCAAATTTTCAATAATGAATAATAATTTTTTTGTGAGTTTTGTACGGAGAAATATGACTTTGGACAAGTTGTCTTGGCAAAGAACCACTAGCCCTGTTGTTTTGTCAAAGGATGACTTGCCCTTGCAAACTCCTCATGAATGCGATGTCGAGTATTTCTGACCCTCAATTAGCTCTAAAAGTGAGTCGAGCAGTCAAGGTCTCACACCTCAATCAATTTTCCCGTAGAGTTACTGTACAGCCTTTTCGAACATTTGAGTTTCAAAGCTGGGCAGCAGACATTGTTGTTGGTTTAATATCTTCAGTATAGCCAAGACCAGTAATTAAAAACAATAAAATACATAAGTTAGCCAGGTTGGTTTTTTTTCTCGCTCATGTTTATGTGAAGGTAATAGGTGTGAGACCTCAAACATTTCTACAATTTATAATGACCAGAGAGACATATTTGATAAAAATAATATTCTGGTTATTTTTATTTGCATTCTTCACTTATGCACTTCAAAACTGCTTATCGAAACTCTATCCAGGTGTTCAGTTTATATAATAATGTATTTATGACAAAAGTATAGGTTTATTTAACTCTTAATTCGATGCTCCAGTTTTGGGCTTTGGTCTGGTTGGTTAAAGTCGTTTATGTTGTGTCTATGGAGTTTGGATTCTCAAAATATGTGTTATATATATACCTCGTCATCAGTAGCTTAGTAAAGTTGTAAAGTTGCCTGTTGATGGCGGGATAGGGACTTTTAACAATGTGCAATAAGTGTTTGTGTCTAGTTGAAATAATGAAGAATATTGCAATGCAAATAAAAAGGACAATATGAAAGTATAAAGAAATGACCAAATAATGAAATACTGTTCAAGTTGGCAATGAAGTTAATTTAAACTGAATGTGGATGAAGCATTTGGGAAAACATTTTACAGATATTAACTATTACAATATTTCAATGGTTTAATGTGCAACAAAACAAGATTTAATATTATATTCAGTCAATACACACTATTTAAAGTCGCAAATTTTTGAACGTCAACCAATCAGATTGCAGGATTTTTGTCACGTGTGTTAGAACTGGTGTTTTACCTCATGAAAAGAAAAAGCATCAGTACTGACCTTGTAAATCACCAGACAAATGCACGACCCTCCGTTGACCTTTCCCCTTAATACTGACGACGTGTGGTATGGCGATCAACAGTGCCACCGTCGTCGGGAACCCGTAGAGAGCAGGCTTGATCTCCACACAGAACTGTTCATAGAACAGTCTCTCAAACTGCCCCAGTGACATTTTACCGTGCAGATGGAGGAGGATGCGTATATCACGTGCCAGGATCTGTAGAGGTGTAAGGCTGATGACGCCGGACTCGTCATCTCCAGATATCTGGAATGGGTTAAGTGTGCTATTAAACAACATGACTTACAAACATTGCTATATGTACAGTGTGCTGCACAAATGCTGGTGTGAATGGTTTGTTCCGCAGTTTACACATTTGTCCCCATGAAATTGTCTTTCAAAATACTTATTATAATGCACATGAACTGTTATTGATTCACAATACAGTCGTTGGCAAATGAAGAGGATTTTATTACAATTTATTGATAGACACATGTATGCCAAAGACATAATGAATTGAATTGAATTGGGTTTTAAGGCGCACCAACACATGAAAGGTTATATGGTGCCTAACAGGCATGAACATGCCAGGCTCATCCTCCATGTACATCCAGATAAAATATGGAAAATGGGCCTAGAATGTTCTCAGCCTGAACTGCAGAGTTGCTGCAAATTCTATCGTAGAAACTCCATTTACGCTGGTGCCATTTTATTGCTTTTCTGCCACTGCTCTTTTGATGTGAACGAGATGGCACCTGAAACAATGCAGGGATCATGATGAAGACATTTAATGAACATGAACAAAAAATGATAAAATGAACATGAATTTGGGGGGATTCTACCCCTCTGCCTACCCCTCCAAAGGGATCTGCAGTGGCCCTATTCTTTGCCCCGTGACCAAATGGGGTCCCCAGGAACCACACGGGGCTAAAGACATAATGAGGCCAATGATTAATAGCACTAATATCAGGCACAGACGTAATAACAAATACTGTTAAATGTATCTCAATTCTAGGTGGCACAGTGCAGAAATCTCACAAAATATTGCCCGACTTTAAACACACATATCATGAAGAGTTTTATGCATATACATTCTATTTATGTCAAAACCCATCACAAATGTGTTCTCTTTCTAATGACGGTATTTACCTAAAATTAATATTTTAAGCAAAAAAGTAGTTTGAATGAAAATATTACTACGACAATTGCTTGGTTTTTAAGAAAAATAAAAAAATGATGAGATAGAGAGGATCTTACACAAGTACTCCTTCATTATTGAATTTATTAAACGAGTTGGCAAAGTGATATAATGCGAGGTATTGCCGAGCATTATATCATTTTTGCTACGAGTTTAATAAATTCAATAATGAATGAGAATGGAAGTTAGATTCTATTTATCACACAACTCACATATCGACCTTGATTGCATTTTGCGTGTCGCTTTAATACGCGAAACCGACATAAACCATGGGATCATAGTCATCATCGATTTTTTTTTACTGCATACTAGGCTTATTTGCAAACTTATATAACTAGTAGTATATCGAAAACACAGAATGGTGTTATTCCACTCCCACACCATAAGTTATGTGATAAATAGTAATATCGTAACGAAAACAAAAACGGTCAAAAGGTTTAATGTTATATTTTTTTAGAGATTGAAGGGAGATCGTAATATAAAATTCTGTTACTGCAAGGTAAGTTTTTGATTGCAGATGAAATTGCAGTAGATTAATGATGGAACAAAACAGTAATTTGAGGCAAATACATCAGACAGTTGGTTCTTAATGTAAATAAAAACATTTGGGTTTCTGAAAGGGGTCGCTTTTAGAAGGTCGTCTATAAATGGAGGGGACTGCATGAGCAGGTTTTACTGCAATTATTTTTCAACTTCACTTACCTGTACATAGTCGAGCAACTCTTCCTGGATTTTCTGTATGTTCGGTTCTACGCCGAATGTCGTCTTGTATCTGCTGCATAATTCCATCAAAGGGAGGCTACCACCACTTTGGTCCATCAGAAGTTGTAGAACCTGTAGAGCTAGAGGGGGTGCACTTGTACGATCAGACAGAACCACATACGCCTTCCCTTCATACATCTCAACCTAGAATTGAACATTTTTGATAAGACGTTTCTTTAAAATGGTTAAAGTAAACCAGTATCCTAAAATAATATCGGCTGTATAAGCTAAAGTCGTTTTTATTTTTTTCTCAAATAACTTCCATATAACGAGCAAATTTAGAGAATTAGGGTCCATCTTCCGATAGGAACCGCTAATTTAACAAGAGCACCGCCTAATGGGGCATTATATGCCCGCTTCCTAAAGTTTTTACATTAAAAGCATTTCCTAGATGTCGGATGGGCGTATAAAAATCAGTAGTAAAAACTTTGACAAAAATATTTTTTAAAAATCCAAGGGCCTTAACTCTGGCAATATATGTGCGATCAATCTGGTTATCAAATCTCACCTAGATATTATGGTCATAAATATTGTCCTAAAGTTTCATAAAGATCGGATCATAAATATTAAAGGAACAATGTCCGTAACTTTTAGCTTATAAAACACACAATAATTATGTTCGCAAACATTACACACTAAACAGTATTCAATATTTATTAATTAAAAGCAAGACTGTTTAACGGAATTCAATCCGCGGTACAAAAAAGGAAAATCAACTTCATGTGTTTCAACTCGCAGCCCAGACTAAAATTACCTTTTCTTTACACTCGCAGTAATAATAGTGTGCATGAGCGTAAAGTAGTCGGACATCGCTCCCGCCTGAGCTAAGCGGGCTATACATATTATGCAATACATACTATGGTGAAAACCTAATGCGCTAATGGAAGTCACGTGATTGCAGAAAAAGTAAATATTGTGGGTCTCACTTTATTTACATATAAAAATTAAAACTTCTTTTTTTTTTCAAACTCACGAATGTATTCCTACATACTTCTTAGGGTCCATCCTCATGTTTTCATGTATACATTTCACTGAATAAAAGTCAGACAGTAATTTGGTTATGCTCAATATCTGCTTACTTATGGACAGTGTCCCTTTAAAGTTATTGGTCGGAAACGACGAACAGTGGCGACGAACATAGTCTTCCATCTTTGGCGTTGGACAGTAAATTAATAATACCTTTAACTATGCCAAACAGGTGGATTTTTTGATGGGATGTTCAAGCTGAGAATTAAAGGATAAAGTTTACCTTGAGTACATGTTTCAGTTTGTTCATGAGTTCCTCCACCTTGTAGACGTTGAAATCATGGAGCGGAATGGAGAAGCCATAGTGCTGCGTGTACGCTGACATCAAGTTGTCCAGGGGGAAGCACTGTACCTTCTGCTGTTTGAACAAGTTCACAATCTGCTCACCGACAACTTTACGAAGCTCAGGCTCTGTGAGGCGGATTATCTTCTCATCCCCCTCATCTTCAACCTGGTTGGAAAAAAATCAGTCTACATCCAATATGCCCACCTTGTTGACTCGAAGGAACTTATTTTTGTGGTGGAGGACTATAAACCCTTGAATCACACACACACACACACACACACACACACACACACACACACACACACACACACACACGCGCATGTCAATTATTATGACAACCTTCTGGGTTTCAAACAATTATTACGTGTATTATGGCTAGTGGTGTCTAATGACATGCAGTCGTACTGCCAAGTTCGAAAACATCACATTCGTCATACTTGCAACAAAGATATATAGAAATTATTTCACTATTGGAATTGATTATAGGAAAATCGTTCACGAGATGATAGGCTTGTAATTATTTTCACGAATGAGCATATATAAACAAAACATGCCTACCATTTATTACATTTTAAATTAATGTATGTATGGTTTTAACCAAAATTACTCGCTTTATTGAACGATATCGGCGGTGGAAATCAACGTCAGCAACATCTTATGACCTCATGACTCAACATCACAGTTATTTTTGTGTTCGGAGTTAGTTATTAATATTTAATTAATATTAATAAATACTCTTTCACTGAGAAATCCCAATCTTTCACCTATAGAAATGTAATAAAATGTAATAACAAGAGGCCCAAGAGGGCCTGTGGACGCTCTACTGGCTAAAGATAAAGTTTATGAATAAGGGGCCATAAGTATTTCAAAAATCATTCAACCAGAACATGGCAATGACAGGTGCAACTAGGCTTAGTACTGATCATTCTCGCCAAGATTTGCTGAAATCTGGCAAAGAGTTCAGAAGAGACTAATCTGGACAAAGTTTGTGTATTAAAACATTTAAAGGGTCACAACTCTGCCAAAAATCATTCAACTGAAATATGGCGATGATAGGCACAGTTAGGCTTGATACTGATCATCCTCGTCAAGTTTCGTCTATTTCCAGCAATATCTGTAAACCGGAACTTGACAATGACATGCACAACTAGGCTTGGTGCTGATCATCCCTGCAAAGTTTCATTGAAATCTGGCAAGGGGTTCAAGAGAAGTAGATCAGACAAAGTTTGTGTATTAAAACCTTTAAAGGGCCATAATTCTGCCAAAAAAAATCATTTAACCGGAATACGCCAATGATTTGCACAACTAGACATGGAATTGATCATCCCTAAAAAGCTTCGTTTAAATCCGGCCAGAGGTTCAGGAGAACTAGTCAGATCAAAGTTTGTGTATTAAAACCTTTAAAGAGCCCTAACTCTGCCAAATATCATTCAACCGGAACACGGCGATGATGTGCACAACTAGATACAGAATCGATCATCCCTAAAAAGTTTTGTTTAATCCGGCCAGAGGTTCAGGAGAACTAGTCAGAACAAAGTTTGTGTATTAAAACCATTAAAGGGCTATAACTCTGCCAAAATCATTCAACTGGAACACAGTGACTATGTACAACAAGGCTTGGTACTGATCATCCCTGCAAAGTTTCAATGAAATCCTGCCAAATGAAGGCCCTTTCGTGTAAATGAGGCCAAGATATAGAATATTTCAGATAAACAAGGGCCATGACTCCAATGTAAATGGTCCAATCTGGATGGTTTTCAATCGTCCAAGCTTTCATTGATATTAACAATCTGGTAAAGTTTCTTAAAGATCGGATGAAAGATGAAGGCCCTATCGTATTAACGAGGCAAAATATAGGATTTTTAACTAAATCAAGGGCCATAACTCCACTGTTACTGGTCCGATCTGGCTGGTTTTCTAACTTGATCGAGCTTTCATTGATATGAACAATCTCGTAAAGTTTCATAAAGATCGCATGAAAAATAAAGGCCCTATCATCTTGAGGCAAAATATAGCATTTTTAACTAAATCAAGGGCCATAACTCCGCTGTTACTGGTCCGATCTGGCTGGTCTACAAAACTATCAGAGCTTTCATTTATATAAACAATCTGGTAAAGTTTGGTAAAGATCAAATGAAAGATAAAGGCCCTATCGTCTTGAGTCAAAATATAGCATTTTTAACTAAATCAAGGGCCATAACTCCGCTGTTAATGGTCCGATCTAGCTGGTCGTCGAATTTGTCCGAGCTTTCATTTATATAAACAATCTGATAAAGTTTGGTAAAGATTGGATGGAAGATGAAGGCCGTATTGTCTTAATGAGGCAAAATATAGCATTTTTAACTAAATCAAGGGCAATAACTCCGCTGTTAATGGTCCGATCTAGCTGGTTTTCGAACTTGTCCGAGCTTTTATAGATATTAACAATCTGCGCAAGTTTGGTAAAGATCAAATAATAAATGAAGGTGCTAGAGTGTTCACAAGGCTTAATATGGCATTTTTCAGCAAAACAAGGGCCATAACTCCGGTAAAATTATTTCGATCTTGCCGGTTTTCAAACTTGTCCGAGCTTTTATTGATATAAAGACACTGGCAAAGTTAAGTAAAGGTCCAATTAATATTGAAGGCCCTAGAGTGTTCACAAGGCAGAAAATAGCATTTTTCAGAAAAAACAAGGGCCATAATTCCGGTGTTACTGATCCGATTTAGCTGGTTTTCGAACTTATTTGAGCTTTCATTGATATTAACAATCTGTGCAAGTTTGGTAAAGATCAAATAATAAATGAATGTGCTAGAGTGTTCACAAGGCAGAAAATGGCATTTTTCAGAAAAAACAAGGGCCATAACTCTGGTGTTACAAACCCAATTTAGCTGATTTTCGTACTTGCCCAAGCTATTATTGGTATTGACAATCTATGCAAGTTTGGTAACGATCAAATAATAAGTGAAGGTGTAAGAGCGTTCACAAGGCAGAAAATAGCAATTTTCAGAAAAAACAAGGGCCATAACTCTGGTGTTACTGATCAGATTTGGCTGGTTATCGAACTTGTCCGTGCTGTCATTGATATTGACAATCTGTGCAAGTTTGGTAAAGATCAAATAATAAATGAAGGTGCTAGAGTGTTCACAAGGCTTAATATGGCATTTTTCAGTAAAACAAGGGCCATAACTCTGGTGAAATTTATCCGATCCGGCTGGTTTTCGAACTTGTCCGAGCTTTCATTGATATAAAGACACTGGCAAAGTTTCTTAAAGATTCAATTAATAATGAAGGCCCTAGAGTGTTCACAAGGCAAAAGTTAACGACGGACGACGGACGACGGACGACGGACGGACGACGGACAACTCGCCATCCCATAAGCTCTTCTGGCCTTTGGCCAGTAGAGCTAAAAACCATTTAAAACAAAATCTGATACAAATGAGTTGTTGTTAAGCCATGGTAAACTTACAGTGGAACACCCTCCCCTCCACATCTAAATTCCTTTGGGTTTTCCTGCCAGAAAGACAGTGTAGAAAGACAGTGTTGGCTCTAGACTGGCTCTAGTGTTGTATGGGAATGCCCATAAACATCCGTATCCGACGGACAAAGCTGTAATAGTGTACAAGTGTGGTGTTCTGCAGCTAGATTTTCAAAGACTAAAATATATTAGCAGCCGACATAATGATAATACTCTAACCTCAACAATATGTGGAATCGACTCAAACAGATCCAGCAGTTTAATGAAGCCAAAGTCACTGACTCGACACTGACGGCCATAGTGGTGATGGTAGGCAGGTATGAACTTGTTGAACAGCATACGACACTGATGACTGTGCTTGAGTAGGTCAACCAACTCCAGGGAAAACTGCTTTGTTCTCTCCAGTTCTTCCGGCGTCTGGTCTGGAAGTTAAAGGTACTTATTAAACCTCCAAAGAAAACCGCTTTGTTTTTTCAAGTTCTTCCAGCATCTAGTCTGGAAGTTAAAGGTGTTTAGTAAACATCCAAGGAAAACAGCTTTGTTTTCTCGTTCTTTCGGCACCTGGTCTGGAAGTTAAAGGTATTTATTAAACCTGTTGTAGTAAAAGAATTGAATTGAATTCAAGAGCCGCCCCAGAGAAAGGGGAAGGATACATAGGAATCCGGGAACCGTGCCCTACTCTTATTACTGAATAGATTCCTATGGTTCTTTAACGTGCTCGGAGGACAGACCAATACACGACGAAACTCAGTGGCACCACGGAGGATTGAACCCGGGGCCTCTGGTTACAAATCCGCCATGCTACCGACTGTGCCACGCCAGCCCTCTGTAGTAGAAGAAGTGTATTGACAGGTTTTACTGGATTATTGATGAACATTTTCCAAATTTCGAACTATGCATACACTGGAGCAGCTATCAATGACAGACCACCCACTTTTCCTGGGTAGAACCAGTACTGTACACCTCCCACCATCCGTAAGAATCGACACTTTCTCACAGGTCGAGCTGCCAGTGGGATTCGAAACCGCAGCGGAAAACAAACATGAAATTTCTTGTCTTGTGACCCCACCTTTTCTGGTAATTTTGCAAGTGGTTTTCTATATGAAAATTACACTGCTGCATTATCCATACTTGAGCTGAAGTTGCAGCAAATCATTAATATGTGACATTTTAACAATGGGGAAAATAATTGGTGGCTTCATACCTTTATGTATTAAGTGTTAGCTGATATTGGAACGTTGCCTTAAACTAGACTAAATATACATACAGGGAAATTAATGAAGTATTTTAACAAAATCGAACTCAAATGACCCAAAAACTAGTCAAAATATAATTTTTACCTTTTCTGGGAACAGATATGATAGCGGAATTTCCTTCTGTTGTCATCTACAAAAATAAAGTTTTAGAACGTTACAAAGATTGCTGTCACTATTCAGCATAGGTTAAAGTGGAGACTCACAAACAAGTCTTACGATAACAGCCCTTATAAAAATTGCAAAATAATTATATAATACAGATTATTTCAATTAAATAAGGGGTCAAGGTGGCCCAGTAGATAGAACATTTGGCTCTGAGATACAGGAGTTCCTCACCCCATTGGGTTATTTCAGGGTACCCTTAGGCAAGCATATCAAAGTCCCCTTCGAGCATAAAGAAACTAACCCGCCATATGACGGCAAAATTACACTACAGAACCGTTTATCAAAACTCTCTCCAGGTGTTCAGGTGATATAATGTATAAGTGCCGACTGAAAGCATAGGTTTATTCATGAGTTGGTAACTCTTAATTCGACGCTCCAGTTTTGAAGTTTGGCCTGGCTGGTTAAAGCCGTTTATATTGTGCCTATAGAGTTTGGATTCTCAAAATAAGTAAGTTATATATATACCTCGTCGTCAGTAGGTTTAGAAACGGTGTACATCTGTTGTAAAATTACCTGTTTTATGGCGGGATAGACTTTAAATAAGGGTGTAAGTACTTTTAGTACTTTAACAGATCATCACAATTTTGTTATACTCACTGTTACACTATTTAAATGTTTATTCCAAAAGTCTGAAATATTTGTAAAAAAAGTAAGGTGATGTGAAGACTAATTCTGGATTAGATGTCATTATTTAATGAACACATCAATGTACAATCAAATTAATCATATTAATAAACACTACAACATGAATGTGTTCATGGGAAATTTGAACTATTTGAGGGAAACAACAAGTTTTGTAAATAGTCTTAAATATACGTCATAGGAATTAACAGTCCAGGCTTAAACATATTTGTTAATCTTATGACATATACGAGGAGCGTGTAATGCAACTGAATTTATACAATCATAACAACAATTCTGATCATATTTTAAATGTCATTCCCTCAAAGTAATCCCCATGAACAGATACACACATTTTTAAACGACAAATCCAATCCTGGAACTCTTTCTCGTACTCTTCTCTGGGTATATTGGCAAAGCACTGGTAAACCGCTGCCCCGAGGTGTTTCCGCGCTGAATATCTTTTCCCATATAAATGTTTTTTAAGTCGGGTAAACAAGAAAAAGTTGCAAGGGGCAAGGTCATGAGAGTAGGCTGGATGTGGTAGACCCGTAACCTTTTTATTGTCCAGGAAAGTCTTGACAATATGCGCCTTGTATGCTGGAGAATTGTCGCCCAGTAGTTTGATATGCTGCAAGCCTGTTGCTTGTCGGCATTTTAAGAAGTAATGTTCTAACTTTTTTACCACTTTCCTCTTGTAGAATTGTACATGGACAGATTTTCCTATCGGAACAGGAATTTGTAAGGCCGAACCTTGAGTAGTAAAGAATATAGCATACATTATCTTCTTCAAACTAACGGTGCGTTTGGCGATACGAGGTCTTCGGCAATTTCTCGTAACCCATATTTTGTTAGAAAGTCTACGTTGCGGCTCAAAAAAATGAACCCATGTCTCATCACCTGTCGCTATGTGCGCAAATCGCCGTTTATCGTATTTTGGGAACATTTTTAAGTTTTTTAGCCATTGAAACACGTGTTTTATTTTGCTCGTCAGTTAGCAAATGTGGAATCCGTCTGGAACAAATCTTTCGCATTTTCATATGGTTTCTCAGAATGATGTGCACAGCTCCTGATGAGATCCCAGCAAGCCTACCTATTTGTCGCGTAGTGTATCTGGCGTCACCTTCCACGATATCTTTCACTTTTTGGATGATATTTGCCACTGTAACTGTCCGAGGTTTTGCAGATTTAGGGACATCTTTAATTGATTTATTCCACTTTTAAATTTAGCAATCCACCTTGTAACAGTTGCATAGGAATCTTGATTCTCTTCATAAATAGTACACAGTTCACAATAAATGTCTTTTGCACTAACATTTAATTGATAGCGAGTCTTAATATATCCCGTATATCTTCCGTATTTTTAGCTCTTTTTCCTACCATTTTTACACTAGTGTATATGACATGCAGCTATGAAACTGGTATTGTTGGGAAGGTAAAACTTGGAATTACCCGTGCATAAATTTTCATGTGAAACCCGTGGACACTCGCACAGCTAAAGGACAAGTTGCATTACAATCTGAACGCTCCTCGTACATCGCAATATATACTCACATTGATGGTTCCAGCAGGCAGTTCCGCCAACATGTCTTCCAAGTGACACACGCCATACTCTATCACATCCCAATTCTTGTTGAATAGCTTACCTGCACATACAAAATGGCAACAGTAAGTTTTCAATAACAATGGCATGTATCCACAATCATTTGTTTTGTATTACAACAAGAGGGCCAAGATGGCCCTAAAGCGCTCACCTGAGTACTGGCACATTATCGAACTTCTTCGAAATCTTATGGTCATATAC
The DNA here is from genome assembly GCA_037043455.1 of Cyrtodaria siliqua. Taxonomy (NCBI): domain Eukaryota; kingdom Metazoa; phylum Mollusca; class Bivalvia; order Adapedonta; family Hiatellidae; genus Cyrtodaria; species Cyrtodaria siliqua. Next base: position 34,747 of record JAWPHD010005635.1, on the reverse strand, counting down.
AATCTGTGCAAGTTTGGTTAAGATTGTTCAAGAAATGTGGGCTCTGTTGTGTATAACAACATTGATATAGACATTTTAAAACCCTGACAAAGTTGGGTAAAGATCAAATACAAAAAAAATATACGAGAGCTGTGTGCCTTGTGGTTTTAGAGAAGAAGATTTTTTAAGTTTTTCCCTATACAAGTCTATGTAAAACGTGACCCCTAGGGCGGGGTCAAATGTGAATCCAGGGTCACCATTTGAGCAAACTTGGTAAAGGACCATAAGAGTATAGTAAATGCAAAATATTAAACCTCTGGCTCTTGTAGTTCTAGAGAAGACTTTAATGTGTTTCCTATATACGTCTATGTAAAACTGTGACCCTCGGAATGGGGTCAAATTTTACCCCAGGGTCACCATTTGAACAAACTTGGTAGAGGACCATAAGCTTATACTAAATGCAAAATATTAAACCTCTGGCTCTTGCAGTTTCAGAGAAGATTGTTTTTTTCCTATATATATGTCTATATAAAACTGTGACCCCTGGGGTGCGGCCAAGTTTGACACCAGGGTCACCACTTGAACAAACTTGGTAGAGGACCATAAGCTTATAGCAAATGCAAAATATTAAACCTCTGGCTCTTGCAGTTCCAGAGAAGAAGATTTTTTAAGTTTTTCCCTATACATTCTATGTAAAACATGTGACCCTTGGGCGGGGCCAAATGTGACCCGAGGGTCACCATTTGAACAAACTTGGTAAAGGACCATAAGCTTATATTAAATGCAAAATATCAAACCTCTGTAGTTTCCGAGAAGATTTTTTTTTTCCCCTATATAAGTCTATTTAAAACTGTGACACACGGGACGGTGACAAATTTGACCCCAGGGTCACCATTTGAACAAACTAAGTAGAGGACCATAAGCTGATGCTACATGTAATACATGAGAGCTCCGTGCCATGTGGTTCCAGAGAAGAAGATTTGTTTCAGTTTTTCCCTATAAAAGCCTATGTAAAACTGTGACCCCCGGGGCGGGGCCAAATGTGACCCCTGGGTCACCATTTGAACAAACTTGGTAGAGGACCACAAGCTTATAGCAAATGCAAAATATTAAACCTCTGGCTCTAGCAGTTTTAGAGAAGAAGATTTTTTTAAGTTTCCCCTATACATGTCTATGTAAAACATGTGACCCATGGGGCGGGGCCAAATGTGACCCGAGGTTCACCATTTGAACAAAATTGGTAAAGGACCATAAGCTTATAAAAATGCAAAATATCAAACCTCTGGCTCTTGTAGTTTCCGAGAAGAAGATTTTTAAAAAAATATATATATATATAAGTCTATGTAAAACTGTGACCCCCGGGGCGGGGACAAATATGACCCCAGGGTCACCATTTGAACAAACTTAGTAGAGGACCATAAGCTGATTCTACATGTAATACATGAGACCTCTGTGCCTTGTGGTTTCAGAGAAGAAGATTTTTTAAAGTTTTTTCCTATATGTCTATATGAAAAACATGCAAACTTTCAATATACAAACTTTGGACCCCCGGGGCATGGCCATTTTCGACCCCAGGGACTTCATTTGAACAAACTTGATAGTCTAGGCGTTGGCGATCATTTTAAAAGAAAAACTGTTGAAATCTGTCCAGCTGTTCTTGAGAAGATTTTTAAGGTTTTGACCATATATGGTAATGGTGGCCATCTTGGATGTCGCGCTGACCTAATTTTAACAAATCTAAAAAGCATTCACCTAAGGATCATCCACGTGAAGTTTGGTCAAAATTGGCCACGCGGTTTCTGAGGAGAAGTCGTTTGAAGCAAAAGTTAACGACGGACGGACGACGACGGACGACGGACGACGGACGAAGAGTGATCCCAATAGCTCACCTTTGAGCCTTCGGCTCAGGTGAGCTAAAAATACCATCATCAGTGGCATTGCTGCAGGCCTACAACATTTCCCTCCCACGGCCAGATATGCCCCTGATGATGTCGTGCTGGTGCCATATAATTGGTTGAACTGCCAGTAGATTTAAGGTAAGACATAAGACCAGAAACCATTTCTGTTAGAATAATACTTCTCATCCTGGGCTGTTCATGTCAATACCGGCCAGCATTTCATATATTTTTGATCTAACTGGATGCGATTGACTCGTTGCGAGTGACTCTAGGTGACTGACTGAAGGTGACTGAGTGGAGATGATAGACCGGGTGTAAATGACTGGAGGCGATAGACTAGATGTGATCAACCAGATTTGATCATCAGCTGCAATAAACCAGGAGGCGATTAAATGGGAGTTACCAACTAATGTGATCGACTTGAGCTAGAGGTGACTGACTGGCTGTGCTGGACTGGAGACAATAGATTGGCTGTTTGGCTAAAGCTGATTTACAGACCGTGGTTGGCTGAAAGTGATTCACCGGAGGAAATTGAACAACTGCGACTGACTACAGGTGACTGAATGGAGGTGACTGACTGGATATGATTGACTACAGGTGATTGACAGGATGTGACTGACCATTTGATTGACTAGATGTGATTGACCGGATGTGCCTGATTTAAGGTGATCGACTGGATGATTGACCGGATGTGACTGACTCAATGCGACTGACTTTAAAGGGGATTGACTGGAGGTGATTGACTAGAGGTGACTGACCTGATGTGACTGTCTCCAATACGACACTAGAGGCAACTGAAAGAAGGTGATTGACTGGATGTTTCTTTGTTCTTTTTCTCATTATTTCATCTTACACAGAAGAGTAGAACTAATGTCACATGACAATAATGTTGTCACTTACAGAATTCCTCTGTCAGAGTAGACAGGTACAACAGTTTGCCTGGTATGTTCTTCAGTAGTCTCAGCAGGTCAGCTGTGAACCGTTTCACCTGAGCCCTGTGGGTCAAGGTCAACACCTTTCTGTCCCCTGTACCAATTACCTGGTTATAAAATAGGAAATATGAGTAAAGCAATCTTGCTTGTACCTTCACCTTTATCAGTGCCGACTGAAGTAATTTAGTTCATTTATATAGAGTTTAAATACCATGAGTTTTTCAATACGGGATTTCTATCCCGAGTGAAAATACATCCACATCAACAAACGACTGCGCTATGTTAGTCACTGGTGAATTTACGTCATTTTCATATGCTGCCTGACATCACTTACGCACGCATCTTTAAGCGCCTGTTATTTACCTTAATAACTTAAATAGTCAAAGAAAACAAAGTAAAAAGAAGTTCCAAAACATTCGGTTAGCGGGAAATATTTCCCTAGGGAATTAATTTCTCATAGTTATCACTTTTCCGTCCCTCAGAAATCACGATAAATCCTTGCAAGAAATGTAATATAAAGGCTTATGACTAGCTAGTATACCAGAAGCTCTGAACAATTTTGATTTGAACGGAGGTTGAATATGTCCATCAAAAAAGAGCCACACTCGGAGATGGTTGCGAGGGGATACAAATGATTTATTCTTGCTTTTTAAGGGCAAAATAATAATCAGTACTCTTTTGCCTACACCCTTATTTGTCCAAATAAATCTTCCCAGGTAAATGACAGTGATTAACGTTAGTGGGTTAATAAACAAACAAAATCAGTTGATTGATGACAATTTCATCATTCCTCCTGCACATTATCATCAAATCTTGTTAAATACAATCTCTTTCAAAATAAGTAAAATTTCACCTGTAGCACGTGCGGTATTGCCTCAAACAATTCCAGGAGTTTACTGTAGCCGTAGTCTGCCACCCGACACTGTCTACCAAAGTGGTGATGATAGCTGGGAATGAACTTGCTGAACGCCATTCTACAGTTGGGAGAACTCTTCAGTAGGTCGATCATCTCGCGATTAAACTGGTTCAACTGCTGGGTCAACAGTGGACTACCAATTTGTCGACTTAAATCTGGATGGAAATGTTGAATTAGAAGATGAAGGAGGGAAAGTAAGATAAGAGCACTGCCTAGCGGGGCATATATGCTGTTGTTGGCAAGGTTAAGTTCTAGGTTAAACCTTTTTCAAAGGGGAATAATTAAAAAGATATGAACCAGAGAGTAATGGGCCTTTATCAAATGTATTCATTGGATCATGCTGAAGATGCTTACAAAGTTTCATTGTTGTAGACCTTATACTTTGAAAGTTATTAGCCGCAATCAGTTGTCAGGTAAAAGTTAATGGACAGACGGACGGATGGAGAATGCCACGACATAATACATCCCCACAGACATATAAAAATGACAAAGGGATGAAGGTTATGATGTTGATTAAAATGGTGTCACTGATCATGACCATGAAGACAAAAATATTTTTTGATTTTGAATATGAGAAGTCATTTGGCACTAACATTTGAGAACAAACATAGGAAAATATGTGAATGAACCGAAAGTATACACAATTTATATAAATGAATATATTTCAAACAAATGAATTTAGGTAGCCTTAAAATTGTAAATGGAAAAGAATATTCAACACATGGATCTGTACCTGGTGAATCTGTAGCTTTGTTTTCTGCCCAGCTGACCTTCTTAACCCCAGTACTGGACACGACAATCTGAACCCCTGGAACACAGCTGATCAAATGTTCCAATGGCACGCCTCCCTCGTACACGTAGGCTAGTGGTGCAACCTCTGCACTGAAGCATGCTGGGAAACTGAAATGCAATTGAAACTTGAAAATTTTAAGAACAGATTTTGTATTTAAAAATATAAATATTGCACAAAGCTACCAAGTTCCTAATAATGCAATTTAACAACAGCTGTCAGAGGACAGCATGCTCGACTATAGAGGTCTTGTTTATTTAAACAAGAGGTCAATGACCTTGAAGCACTACTGATAGGATTTTGATAGCTAGATCAGCATTCCTGTGAAGTTTCATGAAAATCCGTCAAGTAGTTTCAGAGGAGTAGTCACTACAAGTTTTCATTATATAACTCTATGTAAACAAAGATGGCCACTGGCGGCCATGTTTAACGTCAAATCAAAATAATTGTTGACAAGGATCAACATCATGTCATACTGATCATTTTAGAAAAAGTCCCATATCAATATCACTTATAGTTTCAAGAAGTAGTCGCTACAAACTTGTATATTGAAAATCTATTTTTAGCCATGGTGGCCATCTTGAATTTCTGGCCGATCTGAAATTTTGCTAGGATCAATTAGACATCAAGAGCAACATTCCTGTGAAGTTTCATGAAAATCCGTCGAGTAGTTACAGAGGAGTAGTCGCTACAAGTTTTTACTAGATAACTATGTAATTTTTACTAGATAACTATGTAAACAAAGATGGCCGCTGACAGCCATGTTTAACATCGAATCAAAACGATTTTCGACAAGGACCTACATCATGTCATGCTGATCATTTTAGAAAAAGTCCCATATCAATATCACTTATAGTTTTCAAGAAGTAGTCGCTACAAACTTGTTTTTTGAAAAACTATTTTTAGCCATGGTGGCCATCTTGAATTTCCGGCCGACCTGAAGTTTTGCTAGGATCAATTAGACATCAAGAGCAACATTCGTGTGAAGTTTCATGAAAATCCATCAAGTAGTTTCAGAGGAGTAGTTGCTACAACTTTTTATATAACTCTATGGAAACAAAGATGGCCGGGCAGCCATGTTTAACGTTAAATCAAAATAATTTTTCGACAAGGATCAACATCATTCCATACTGATCATTTTAGAAAAAGTCCCATATCAATATCACTTATAGATTTCAAGAAGTACTCACTACAAACATGTTTTTTGAAAATCTATTTTTAGCTGTGGCGGTCATCTTGAATTTCCGACCAACCTGAAATGTTGCTAGGATCATTTAGACATCAAGAGCAACATTCCTGTGAAGTTTCATGGAAATCTGTTGAGTAGTTTCAGAGTAGTAGTCGCTACAAGTTTTTACTTAATAACTCTATGTAAACAAAGATGGACACCATGTCATGCTGATCATTTTAGAAAAAGTCCCATATCAATATCACTTACAGTTTTCAAGAAGTAGTCGCTACAAACTTGTTTTTAAAAATCTATTTTTAGATTTGGTGGCCATCTTGAATTTCACATCAACATGAATTTTTGCTAGGATCAACTAGACTTCATGGGCAACATTTCTGTAAAGTTTCATGAAAATCCATTCAGTAGTTTCAGAGGAGTAGTCGCTACAAAAAAAAATTACAGACAGACGGACGACGGACGCCGCACCACGTCATAAGCTCTGCTGATCTCTGATCAGTAGAGCTAAAAACTTAGTTGAAAAAGAGGCATAAAACAACCCGTTAATTTATTAAACGAGTTGGCAAAATGATATAATGCTAGGCTCTTGCCGAGCGTTATATCATTTTTGCGAACGAGTTTAATAAATTCAATAATGAATGAGAACGAATGTTAGATTCTATTTATCATATAACTCACACATCAACTTTTTTATTGCATTTTGCCTGTCGCTTTAACACGCAAAACCGACATAAACCGTGGGAATTCTTTTTTTTGACAGCGCATACTAAGCTTATTTGCATACTTATACAACTAGTGGTATATCGAAAATATAGAATGGTGTTATTCCACTCCCACACTGTAAGTTATGTGATAAAACGTTTTATTGAATTCCTTTAAGCAGTTCCTGAGATGTGAGCTTAACGTAAAAGGTTAACTGACGCCGGGCAAGTAGAATAGTACCTTTTCTTCAAAAAGGCACGCTAAACAGGTTATAAGTCATTCACCAATTTTTAAAACTCGCTTGGATAATTATAAAGCAATGAGTTGTGCGTATGTATGCCCCATTAGCCAGTGAAGTGTAACAAATGCTGGGTTGACAAAATAAGACATTTATTGTACGATTTTTTTTATGTGACTGGAAATTATAGTTTAAATACCGTTACTATAGATAAATTCAAGAATTCATCTGAATGGGTTTTCCATGTAGGTACAAACAGGCAGATCAACTTTCCTATTGAAAAAATAAACATTGCGGAACAATATTATAGTAATATTCATTGTTAGAGTTGTCCGTGCCGAACATTGTAATAGTTCAAGTTGTCTGTGACCTACTCCAGAGTAAGACTACTGTGAGATATAAGACTGAATATATAATATACCTACCTCATCAGCGGAATATCCCCGTCATGCGTCATCAAGAGGGAGTGGAGTTGGGCAGCAAATGTCTTTATCTGCAGCTTCACGTTGGGTAGGATTGAGGTGTTCACAGCCTCGGCATACATGGAACTCCCCTCTGGACAGTGGTACGAACACACTACATGCTCCAGTATCTCTTTTACCTGGATGTAGAAGGTTTAGAATAAATAAATAGGCTTACAGACACACGGACAGCCCTGCGATCGTATAACGGTCGATTTTTTGTACTGTACACCTCCCGCCTTCTGTAAGAATCGACACTTTCTCACTTACAAGTTGAGCTCCCAGTGGGATTCAAACTCGCAGCAGTGAGAGGTGAGAAGGTTTACAACGTAACGTCGTTAACTCTTCGACCATGTAGGTGCTTAAAGACAAGTGGATGTTTTCTATATAAATGCAGCAAAGCCGTCACATCTCATTCAACACTGATTCATGGTTAAAGAGATTATCTCTCTTCACCAGAAATGTGAAATATGATACTGATAACGGCTGTCAAAACTCACGCAGGTCAAAGGGTTGTGGTTGCCATCACAAAACCCACGCTGATTAAGCAGTTGTCGTCACAAAAACCAGGCTTATCAAAGAATTGTGGTTGTTGTCACAAAAACCAGGCTTATCAAAGAGATGTTGTTGTCGTCACAAAAATCATGCTGATCAAGGGGTGGTGGTTGTCACAAATCCCATGCAGATCAAAGGGTCGTGGTTGTTGTCACAAAACCCATGCAGATCATATGGTTGTGGTTGTCGTCACAAAACCCACGTAGATCAAAGGGTTGTGGCTGTCATCACAGAACCCATGCAGATCAAAGGGCTGTGGTTGTCATCACAAAATCAACACTGATCAAAGGGCTGTGGTTGTCATCACAAAACCAACACTGATCAAAGGGCTGTGGTTGTCATCACAAAACCAGCGCTTATCAAAGTGTTTTGGTTGTCATCGTAAAAACCCACGCAGATCAAAGCATTGTAGTCACAGTCACAAAACAGAATCCATGACATTCAAGAGAGGTGAAATACTTACCTCTCCATCAGCCCCATCCTCAGTGGTAGGTGACCTCTGTAAGCTGGGTACCAGGTGGATCATTCTCCCTGCCCCTCCTGGTTCCCGTATCTCAATGGTATCCCGCATCTTGTACAGCTCTGACACACTCACAGAACGGTTGTACCTAGTTTACAGAATAACTGATGATCATACTGCTTTATTGCATTGCTAAAGATGAATTACTATGAAGTCCTTGTGAAGGAGAGTAAACCTTTTACTTTAAATTGCCTACTTCAAATGCAAGCAGCAGCAGTAGCCAAAATAGCAAATGGCTACTAAATGTTCAGAAATTATATTAAAAAGTAGGGTGTTTTTGCATCTTGTTGAACAATTTTATTAAATTTTAGTATTTTTAACAATTTTGGTAATTTTGACTACTATAATTTTTATAACCTCAGTGCCAGTCTATTTAATGTTGTAATTGTTTACCTGGATCTTTCAGTAGGTTTTATGGTAATAAGTAATTTAGCTACTCTTGCAACTTGCTAAGCTTGTTAAAGGAACTGCAGTATCTGACCTTGTGTGACCTATAGGACACCTAGTGTACCACAGGGCCAAATATGGGCCACATTCCCAATGCACATTTCTTTAACACCATGCAGAATGGGGCCCCTTAAACAGTTCACCTACCATAGCTCAAAAAAAAAAGAAGATATTTTTTTTCAACACATCAACACAGCATAGTTTATTTTAGGCTGCCCCAGAGAGAGAGAAGGATGCTAATAATAATATCTGATACACAGGACCTTAAGAGAAAAGAAACCATGGAGATTGTCAAATGTAGCATGAAAGTTGTCTAAAAAGTACTTACCTCTTGTTGAACAGCTCTATAAACTTGAAAAGTGGCAAGACATTGTCCTTGGCCTCCAGTAACAAAGCTATAGCTTCAGACCTGCAAAATATCACACAAAATAGTCTGTACTGGGAGAGGCAACCTCATAGTGTGAACTAATAAAACAGGCATTTCAAACATGCAACAAGCCAGCTGTTAATGTCAAAGTTTGACGTTTTATCATGATGAAGGGCCACAGAGCCATCTTGTTTTATTTTCATCCAAAATGAATTTGGAAACAAGAATCAAATTTGCATACTGTTTAGTGAAATATGAATCCTATATAGGTTCTAAAAGAACTTAATAATGAATTTCCGTAAAGGGAAATAACTAGTTTTATATATATATATTATTTTTTTTAACACATATTTTTTTTTAACACAATGTATGGCATATAGCCACTTATCAACATTGATGATCGAGGTACTATTACTTTTAGGAAAAAATATTTTGTGCAATTTAAATTATTTATTTCATTATTTCTTTAATAGCCACTAGTTTCAGAAAAAAATACTTCAGGAAAATACAATATCAGATTTTTAAAGAGTGGGGTAAGGAAGAACAAATAAAGACATATTCGAGGATATTTGATTTGTTTTTCAATACAATAAGTGTTATTATTAATGGCATGTTACAGTTTATAATTATCTATTTTCTTAAAAGAAAACTGGGACGGTGGCCACAACATAAATCACTCAACCTCTCTTATAAGAATATCTGCCATTACAGCCCATATTTGTCTGACATAATCTGGCCTCTAAAGCCATGGTCACCATGTACTAGACTCGCTCACCTGATGGTCGACACAGCTTTTGTCGCATCGTCACTCTTCAAGGTCACATGGATTCGTTTGTATCCAATCTTTTTACGATGGAACTGAGAGATGGCAAATCTTGCCTCCTCGATACTGTTGACTTTGATGAAGCCTAAAGATGTGTTATCAGGCTGCAGGGAGACTTCTATGTGTAAAATCTGTGTGAAGGTAAGGAATAGCTACTATTAAATGTTATACTCCTCTCAACACTACTCTTTTTACTTTAACTTTCCAAACACAAAACAAGAGGTCAATGACCTTGAAGCTCTACTGATAGATTTTGATAGCTAGGTCAGCATTCCTGTGAAGTTTCATAAAAACTGTCAAGTAGTTTCAGAGGAGTAGTCGCTACAAGTTGAAGTTTTTACTATATAACTCAAGGTAAACAAAGATGGCCACTGACAGCCATGTTTAATCTTGAATTAAAATAATTTTCGACAAGGATCAACATCTTGTCATGCTGATCATTTTAGAAAAAGTTCCATATCAATATCACTTATAGTTTTCAAGAAGTAGTCGCTACAAACTTGTTTTTAACAAGAGGTCAATGACCTTGAAGCTCTACTGATTGATTTTGATTTCAGGAAGTAGTCGCTACAGACTTGTTTTTTGAAAATCTATTTTTAACCGTGGCGGCCATCTTGAATTTCTGGCCGACCTGAAATTTTGCTAGAATCAATTAGACATTAAGAGCAACATTCCTGTGAAGTTTCATGAAAATCCGTCAAGTAGTTTCAGAGGAGTAGTCGCTACAAGTTTTCATAATATAACTATGTAAACAAAGATGGCCGCTGGCAGCCATGTTTAACATCAAATCAAAACGATTTTCGACAAGGACCAACATCATGTCATACTGATTATTTTAGAAAAAGTCCCATATCAATATCTCTTATAGTTTTGAAGAAGTAGTCGCTACAAACTTATTTATTTTAAATCTATTTTTAGCTGTGGCGGCCATCTTGAATTTCTGGCCGACCTGAACTTTTTCTAGGATCAACTAGACATCAAGAGCAACATTCCTGTGAAGTTTCATGAACATCCGTCAAGTAGTTTCAGAGGAGTAGTCGCTACAAGTTTTTACTATATAACTCTATGTAACCAAAGATGGCCACTGGCAGCCATGTTTAACGTCGAATCAAAATAATTTTCGACAAGGATCAACATCATGTCATGCTGATCATTTTAGAAAAAGTCCCATATCAATATCACTTATAGTTTTCAAGAAGTAGTCGCTACAAACTTATTTTTTAAAAATCTATTTTTAGCTGTGACGGCCATCTTGAATTTCTGGCAGATCTAAAAAAAATTAGGATCAATATGCTATCAAGAGCAACATTCCTGTAAAGTTTCATGACAATCCGCCAAGTAGTTTCAGAGGAGTAGTCGCTACAAGTTTTTACTATATAACTCTATGTAAACAAAGATGGCCGCTGACGGCCATCTTGAATTTCTGGCAGATCTGAAATTTTGCTAGGATCAATTAGACATCAAGAGCAACATTCCTGTAAAGTTTCATGACAATCTGCCAAGTAGTTTCAGAGGAGTAGTCGCTACAAGTTTTTACTATATAACTCTATGTAAACAAAGATGGCCGCTGGCAGCCATGTATAACGTTGAATCAAAACGATTTTTGACAAGGATCAACATCATGTCATGCTGATCATTTTAGAAAAAGTCCCATATCAATATCACTTATAGTTTTCAAGAAGTAGTCGCTACAAACTTGTATTTTAAAACTCTATTTTTAGCTTTGGCGGCCATCTTGGATTTCACATCAACATGAATTTTTGCTAGGATCAACTAGACTTTATGGGCAACATTTCTGTAAAGTTTCATGAATATCCATCCAGTAGTTTCAGAGGAGTTATCGCTACAAATAAAAGTTTACGGACAGACGGACGGACGGACGGACGCCGCACCACGGCATAAGCTCTGCTGATCTCTGATCAGTCGAGCTAAAAATCTATGTTTAGCCGTGGTGGCCATCTTGAATTTCCGGCCGACCTGAAATTGTGCTAGGATCAACTAGACATCAAGAGCAACATTCCTGTGAAGTTTCATGAAAATCCGTCTAGTAGTTTCAGAGGAGTAGTCACTACAAATTTTACTATACAAACTCTATGTAAACAAAGATGGCCACTGGTGCCCAGGTTTAATTTTGATTCAAAATAATTTTCGACAAGGATCAACATCATGTCATGCTGATCATTTTAGAAAAAGTCCCATATCAATATCACTCACAGTTTTCAAGATGTAGTTGCTACAAACTTTTTTTTAAAAATCTGTTTTTAGCCATGGCGGCCATCTTGAATTTCCGGCCGCCCTAAAAAAATTCTGGGATCAATTAGACATCAAGAGCAACATTCCTGTGAAGTTTCATAAAGAAGTTTCAGAGGAGAAGTCGCTACAAGTCTTTAGTATATAAATCTTATGTTTAAAGTCGCATCGTAATACATTTCGACAAGGATCAACATCATGTCATGCTGATCATTTTAGAAAATGTCCCATATCAATATCACTTACAGTTTTTAAGAAGTAGTCGCTACAAATTTATTTATTTTAAATCTATTTTTAGCCGTGGCGGCCATTTTGAATTTCCGGCCACCCTGAAATTTTTCTAGGATCAACTAGACATCAAGAGCAACATTCCCGTGAAGTTTCATGAACATCCGTCAAGTAGTTTCAGAGGAGTAGTCGCTACAAGTTTTTACTATATAACTCTATGTAAACAAAGATGGCCACTGGCAGCCATGTTTAACGTCGAATCAAAATAATGTTCGACTCAGATCAACATCATGTCATGCTTATCATTTTAGAAAAAGTCCCATATCAATATCACTTAGTTTTCAAGAAGTAGTCGCTACAAACTTATTTTTTAAGAATCTATTTTTAGCTGTGGCAGCCATCTTGAATTTTTGGTCGATCTGAAATTTTACTAGGATCAATACAACATCAAGAGCAACCTTCTTGTAAAGTTTCATGAAAATCCGCCAAGTAGTTTCAGAGGAGTAGTCGCTACAAGTTTTTACTATATAACTCTATGTAAACAAAGATGGCCGCTGGCAGCCATGTTTAACATCGAATCAAAACGATTTTTGACAAGGACCAACATCATGTCATGTTGATCATTTTAGAAAAAGTCCCATATCAATATCACTTACAGTTTTCAAGAAGTAGTCGCTACAAACTTGTATTTTGAAAAAATCTATTTTTAGCTTTGGTGGCCATCTTGGATTTCGCATCAACATGAATATTTGCTAGGATCAACTAGACTTCATGGGCAACATTTCTGTAAAGTTTCATGAATATCCATCCAGTAGTTTCAGAGGAGTAGTAGCTACAAATAAAAGTTTACGGACAGACAGACGGACGCCGCACCACGGCATAAGCTCTGCTGATCTCTGATCAGTCGAGCTAAACACATCTCTTTGTATTCAATGGGTCAAAAATTGCTTCAACATTTTATAATCAGCCTATATATGTTTTATTAGAGTGTTTTTTTATGCTGTCAGAATGCAAAAGTAGTCATATTTGCTAAGAAACTATTGTAAATTGACAAGTTTTAAGACAAGAGAATTAACATATTGTAAAAGATGTACTTGTTGAATTATACTAAGCGAACTACAGTTTTTCATTAATTTCTATGCCAAGTAATGATAACCACTTAATTATATTTGCATTCTTTCAAAGAATTGTAAAGATTGTTTAGTTTACAGAACCAACAGTAATACATGCTTCCAGGCTGTTCCTACTTTAATATGAAGATAAAGCGTGGTCATATATCTTAACATGGTCATGTAGCTTAATGCTAGGATGAAATGTGGTCACGTAGCTTAATGCTAGGATGAAATGTGGTCACGTAGCTTAATGCTAGGATGAAATGTGGTGATGTAGCTTAATGCTAGGATGAAATGTGGTGATGTAGCTTAATGCTAGGATGAAATGTGGTCATGTAGCTTAATGCTAGGATGAAATGTGGTCATGTAGCTTAATGCTAGGATGAACTGTGGTGATGTAGCTTAATGCTAGGATGAAATGTGGTCATGTAGCTTAATGCTAGGATGAAATGTGGTGATGTAGCTTAATGCTAGGATGAACTGTGGTCATGTAGCTTAATGCTAGGATGAAATGTGGTCATGTAGCTTAATGCTAGGATGAAATGTGGTGATGTAGCTTAATGCTAGGATGAAATGTGGTGATGTAGCTTAATGCTGGTGATGTAGCTTAATGCTAGGATGAAATGTGGTGATGTAGCTTAATGCTAGGATGAAATGTGGTCATGTAGCTTAATGCTAGGATGAAATGTGGTGATGTAGCTTAATGCTAGGATGAAATGTGGTGATGTAGCTTAATGCTAGGATGAAAAGTGGTCATGTAGCTTAATGCTAGGATGAAATGTGGTCATGTAGCTTAATGCTAGGATGAAATGTGGTCATGTAGCTTAATGCTAGGATGAAATGTGGTGATGTAGCTTAATGCTAGGATGAAATGTGGTCATGTAGCTTAATGCTAGGATGAAATGTGGTCATGTAGCTTAATGCTAGGATGAAATGTGGTGATGTAGCTTAATGCTAGGATGAAATGTGGTGATGTAGCTTAATGCTAGGATAAAATGTGGTGATGTAACTTAATGCTAGGATGAAATGTGGTCATGTAGCTTAATGCTAGGATGAAATGTGGTGATGTAGCTTAATGCTAGGATGAAATGTGGTCATATAGCTTAATGCTAGGGTGACATGCGGCCATGTAGCTTAATGCTAGGATGAAATGTGGTCATGTACATTAACGCGAGGATGAAATGTGGTTCTGTATCTTAACATGAGGATGAAATGTGGTCAAGTACCTTAATGCAAGATTAACATTTGGTAATGTACCTTAACATGAGGATGAAATGTGGTCATGAGGATATGTTTCCATTCCCGCGGGCTGATGTTATAGTCCAGGTTACTGATGATCAGCTCCACTGCCCCTGGAAACTCGTCAAATTCGCACGGCGACGGAGAAGCACTCGCTGAACTATCACTGGGAGAAGCTGATCTGATTGGATAGAATCCTTTGTAGGGGGCACTGTACGTGTTGTTGCCATAGTGACAGGGAATTCCTGAATTTTGGGACTGGTTTTGATACTGGTTATTGTTGTTGTTGGCTGTAACAGTTTCAACACATTATGAAGTGTATGTTTTGGACACAGTTATGTATGTTAGTATATACAATGCTAAGTTAATATACTAACAGAGACTAGGCAGTAAGAACTGCATTCCTGGTTTACGTTGAACCAAACTACAAATATAAACTTTCAATAAAAAAAAGAACATAAAATAATGATTTCATAAATAAAGTTTTTCGATAAAAAAAAAGAACATAAAATAATGATTTAATAAATAAAGTTTTTCAATAAAAAAAAAGAACATAAAATAATGATTTCATAAAGTTTTTCGATAAAAAAAAGAACATAAAATAATGAAAGTTTACAAAGTCTTATAAAAAAAAAAATTCACATTAAATACATTAATACATTTGACATTTTCAGTAAAAAGGGACACAATGTTTAGACTTACAGTACGAGTTTTGAGAGTAATCGTTCCTGTATGGATACCTGCCACTGTTACAGTACTGGCCATCATTGATATCTTGGCAGCCATTATTCTGCCATTGTGGATTGTAACCATAGTAACTGGTCTCCTGATATTTCGTGAATTGTTTGTAGAACTGCGTGGAGGCGCCACCACCGCCGACGTTGCCAATTGGTGTCTGCTCTTCTTGGTATATCTGCTGCTGAAGCATCAGTAACTGGGATAGACAAATGGTGACGGTTCTAAACGTACATCAGCAGAGATGATTGAAAATCATTACTTTGCATAATATGTGCCCTAAAGATAATGGTTGAAAATTCCAGAGACATAATAAACGAGAGACTTGCAATATATGCTTTCAGATAGAAAATACTTGAAATTTCATACATGCATTTTCATTTGTAACTATACAGAAATTGTCATACCTTAAACCAAAGTCTGCAAATGATCTCAAATTAAAGACATTTACGGCAAATACATTACGTAATGGCAAAAATATGCCTACTACGTCACAGACGGCAAGTATTTGACATAGTTATAAATAATGCTAACTCAAACTGCGAGTCATTACGTTACTGACAAGTACAAACCTGTACGAAACAATTTTAACAAAGTCAAGCCTTTATAAACAACCGAAAGCCGTTATATAAACAACCGATCAACCTTCACATTTATGTTTGGAATGCAATGATATTTTCTAAAAATGCCAACAAATATTATTTAAAAAGTCTGACTATGGCCTATTTTATGCTAGTTCCAGTTGTTGTTGAGTTTTGATGAAGTTTGGAGCTGTATATAATTCGTCCCTTTTCACAGCAGGAGTCTGCAACTGGTCTCAAATTAAAGAGAACAAGAAGCACCGTCGGTTGGTGCAGACGCTCGACTTTCAAGGCCTCGTTTATTTATTGGGAAATATGAGGAAGAGCATAATTTTGCTTAATTGCATAACGGAATTATGGCATTTGTTAACCAAATCTTGTAATTATAAAAGGTGCCATAACTGTGTGAACTATTTTTGGAGATACAAGCTTACATACAAACTTTAACCAAATAATGATATGATGTTGCCTAATGATGCCGAATACATGTGCAAAGTTTCTATCCATTATGTAAAGTAGTTTCGGAGATACAAACTTACATACAAACTTTAATCAAATATTGTAGGTATCAAAGGGCCATAATTTGATTAAAATAAAAGCATGAGTTATAGAACCTGGCTGTATTATGTTGTCTAATGATGCTGAATACACGTGTGAAGTTTCAATCCATTATGTAAAGTAGTTTCGGAGATACAAACTTACATACAAACTTTAATAAAATATTGTACGTATCAAAGGGCCATAATTTTGTTAAAATAAAAGTATGAGTTATAGAACTTGGCTGTATTATGTTGC
The DNA here is from genome assembly GCA_037043455.1 of Cyrtodaria siliqua. NCBI lineage: Eukaryota > Metazoa > Mollusca > Bivalvia > Adapedonta > Hiatellidae > Cyrtodaria > Cyrtodaria siliqua. Next base: position 17,993 of record JAWPHD010005635.1, on the reverse strand, counting down.
CTAATGATGCTGAATACATGTGTGAAGTTTCAATCCATTATGTAAAGTAGTTTCAGAGATACAAGCTTACATACAATCTTTAATAAAATATTGTACGTATCAAAGGGCCATAATTTTGTTAAAATAAAAGTATGAGTTATAGAACTTGGCTGTATTATGTTGCCTAATGATGCTGAATACATGTGTGAAGTTTCAATCCATTATGTAAAGTAGTTTCAGAGATACAAGCTTACAATCTTTAATAAAATATTGTACGTATCAAAGGGCCATAATTTTGTTAAAATAAAAGTATGAGTTATAGAACTTGGCTGTATTATGTTGCCTAATGATGCTGAATACATGTGTGAAGTTTCCATCCATTATGTAAAGTAGTTTCAGAGATACAAGATTACATACAGACTTTAACCCGGACGCAGATGCAGATGATGCAGACAATCAAGTGATGACAATAGCTCTATTTTTTCGAGCTTATAAAACCCGGTGTGTAGTGATATTACCAGATCATATTTAATGTTGTGATGTGTTTATGCATGTATGCCTAGTAAATAGAGAACATAGAAAATATTTACTCTACTGGAGTGATGGGGTGATGGGGTGAGAGGTGGGGGGGGGGGGGGGGGGGGGGGGGGGGGGGGGGGGGGAGGGTTGCAACATATATGTGTAAGAATTGACTAAAACAACACAGAAATATGTAAAAAATAAATAAAAAATAAATAAAGGTGTGGAGGGGAGTGAGGGCGGGGGTAGAGGGTGGGGGGGAGGAGGGAGCCCATGACCCAATATGGGTGAAGTAATAAGATGCGTAATGCTATAACAAATCCCAAACCAAAATTATAGATATATACATGCTTACATGCAAACCTAGATCTGCATTTATTGCACATTTTATGGGCCATCACAATTTGGGTTCCATGGGAGCCCAGAATTTGCAGAAGACAAAATTACTTGTCCAACCCTTTACAACATACTATAAGGAAACCAATTCCAAAATTTAGTTCAGCTAGAACAAAAAATGTTAGAGATATAGACCTGTAAACACAGCTTACACGCAAAATTTGATGTGAAACAGACATATTTTAAGGGCTATCAGAATTTGGGTTCCATGGGAGCCCAGGGGTTATAGGAACCAAAATTACTTAAGCAGCCCTTACGATAATGCTATAAGGAAGCTAATGGCCAAATTTGGTTGTGCTAGGGTAAGAATTGTAAGAGATATAGACTTGTAAACACAGCTTACACGCAAAATTTGATGTGAAATGGGGCACATTTTATGGGCTATCATAATTTGCGTTCCATGGGAGCCCATGGGTTACAGGAACCAAAATTGCTTATGCAGCCCTTAAGATAATGCTACAAGGAAGCCCATGAACAAATTTGGTTGTCGTAGGATAAGAAATGTAAGAGATATAGACTTGTAAACACAGCTTACACGCAAACCTTGATGTGGGACGCCGACGCCAATGCCAACGCCAACGCCGACGCCGACCCCGGGGTGATTACATAAGCTCTCTTATTCTTCGAATAATCGAGCTAAAAATGAAAGAGCCATAATTCCTGCATAATATGTACTATGTGACTGGTTATCGACCGTGACTGAGATATTATGCACATAAACACTGTCCCCAAGTTTCACACCAAGACTGGATTATAAATGTTCAAGTTATGGAAACCGCAAAAATCTTCAATTTTCAAAAATCAAAGGGCCATAACTCCTGTGTTTCTTGGGCAATAGTGTGGTTATCAAACTTGACCAAGCTACTGTGGCCATAAACATTGTTCCAAGTTTCATCAAGTCTGGATTAAAATTACTCCAGTAATGGAGCAGACGCCATCAATTTTGTCAATTTTCAACAATCCAAGGGCCATAACTCCAATGTTTCTTGAGCAAGTGTCGGTTATCGAACTTGACCAAGCTATTGTGGCCATAGCTGGATGCCCGCTGAGCGTGATCATGGGCGTATAATGACTGATTACCGAAAGCTGGACTATTAACATATTTACCTGTCTGCTCGACTTCTTATCATGTGCAAACTTTTTAACCATTCCCTGTACGCCGTGTTCAGGCGATTCCTCTGTTGTTTCTAAGGTGCCTCTAACAAGAGCCTCAAATGGAGAAATTTCGTTACTGGATGTGGTGCTTTGTACCGAGATGTCATTCCTGTTTTCATCAACTGTGACTGGAGATTTGCTAGGTTGGGATTTATTAGGTGGGGAATTCTTCCTTTGAGAGTAGGGCTTGTTTCTCTTTGGACTAACATTGTTATCTGAAAATGAAGTGATTTTACTTAAGTTTTGACAAATTTACCCTTTTGTTCCCATGGAAAACACAAAAAAATATTGATAAATACTGAATACTCTATCGGTACTTCTTGCATACTGGATAAGGTTATCCGTGTTTTACATGTGGGATGAAAGCCTGACCTTACACATGGGGAAGATAAAAGTCGCGCGCTGATATCAACAATTGACGTGATTTTACTTATGTTTTGACAAATTTTACCCTTTTGTTTTCATGGAAAAACAAAATGAAATATTGATAAATACTGAACACTCTATCGGTACTTCTTGCATACTGGATATGGTTATCCGTGTTTTACATGTGGGATGAAAGCCTGGCCTTACACATGGGGCGCGCTGATATCAACAATGACAGTTGGATGACGACATTATGTAAATAAACATGCAAAACATTATTAGTTGGTGACGTCAATGTGCAGAATGTAAATGATATGCAAGAAAAAGAATCAGTCTTGCGTATAAGGTTCAGATAGGGAAATTCCAACCCTTGGTATATCTGTTTTAATCGGTATATCTGTTTTAATCAATAAAAACAATTATACCCCGTGTTGGAATTCCCAATCTTCACCGGATACCCATGAAAGATTCTTATAATATTATTATCTTGTTTCCATGGAAACAAACAAAACACACCTGGTATACCGTATATAGAGTATAACCTGGAGAACATGCTAGACACATTTAAAGTTTTTAAAAAATGGGCCGGGGGTGTGTGGGGGGAGTAAGTAGAAAATAAATGACAACATTATCGGGCAGGGTGTGGGGGAGTAAGTAGAAAATAAATGACAACATTATCAGTGGTTTGGTAGAATATCTGTCTGTATTCCTTTTTTTGTAGACTTTGAAGTTATTGCTGCCAATGAATGGCTTTATATTTCTAATAAATATTTGGAAGAATGAGTTCCATTATGTCAATTATTTATCCATTTAACCAATCAAACCAATATGATACCTCCGACAAACAATAGCACGTGCAACTGTATTATAATAAAACAATATATTCCAACATCAACAATATAATAGGGTGGAGATATCTAAGAAATGGCGTATGATAATTAATTAAGAGAGGACGAAGTGGCGAGATTTTCATACAGGAATGTTGCTATCGGCGCAAGCTGTTCGTGACTATTTACTTCACGAAGTATATCTACAAGAAACAAATGATAATAATAACAAATTCTGCTGAAATCTTACCTTTCCAACCTCCCTGCTTATCCGAATTTTGAGTCTCGACATAGGGGTACTGTCCCGGCACAGAGAAATCAGCGTGTATCTTGGACCCGTAAAAATCCTCTCCATCCATTCTTCGTCTTGCTCTGTAATATTTCGAAGATGTATAAGTACGCTGGCCCCTACCAGCCCCAAACTGCTTGTGACCCTTCCTGTCCCATCGTGTGTACTGACATGGCTGGGCAATAACAGGAGAATGATGAAGGCGTTCATACACCATTTGTGAACAGTTTTCAGGGACAAAAGTCACAAATAATCTGTGTAATTTATCTTTTCAATATAATTTACACCTTCTGATATAAGCACATGGTCTGAAAATTAAAAAAGTGAGTGAATAACAGTAGAAGGTGGGTACAGGTATATGTGTGACTATACAGTCATGAGAGGACATTTTTTGTCCCCTCTCCAGTAGGTTATACACCACAGGAAAAAAATGCATTAACTTTACTATGAATTGAACTGAATGTTGTTTAATGGCTCATCAACCCATTATAGGTTATTTAGAGCCGCCCCAGAGAGGGGGGAAGAATACATAGGAATCTGTCTAAAACCTTTCAGACTCTTACCCCTGTGGGTTCGAATCCCACTGAGAGCTTGACTTATCAAGTGAGAAAGTGTTGATTCTTATGGATGGCTGGAGGTATACAGTACTGGTTCTACTCATGACAAATAAGGGTGGTCTGCCTCTACCACATAAAAATCGACTGCATATATGGCCTAACATGTGCTTAAAATGGCATATAACACCATTCAAACAAACAAAACAAACATCATCTAACAATGAATAGGACATGCATAGAACAATAAATGCTACTTCTTGTGCCTGTTAATAATGATGAAACATAAAAGTAAACAGAATTATTTCCACCAGAGTAAGGATTAAATTTAACTATTGTTTACCAGGTCATCCGCACATACTTATGGTTATTTCTTTAGAGCCACTCCCAATCTGACAGTGGAGAGGAATCTAGACTCTCTCTACTCTAATTACCAAATAATCTTATTGCTCCGTTTCTTTTACAAGCTATAGCACTAGCACCTCCTTGGTCGAGGGGTTAACCACGATGCATTCTCGCCTCTCAATGCTGCGGCTTCGAATTCCACTGGGAGCTCAACTTTTAAGTGTGAAAGTGTTGATTCTTATGGATGGCGGGAGGTATACAGTACTGGTTCTACCCAGGTATAAGTGGATGGTCTGCCACCACCAAAAATAAAAATTGACTGTCATGCATAGCCTTAAATGTGCTAAAAAAAAAAGACATTAAACACCAAACAAAAAACACTATTTTACAAGCTGGAAAAACAGATTCCAGTATGTGGGTATTATTTCTGGTTGAAGCGCATTTTAGTTTCTTGAGAATTTAAACAAATAAAATAATATTGAAATAAATTTAATATTCTGCAAATTCCACTATTGACTTTGATATAAAAAACAAAAATGTATTCTCTTGTCATATATTGAAAATACACCAAACAGAACAAAATTTAAAATAAATCAAGCTCTATTAGCTATCATTGTTTTAACTCTGCTGGTCAGTACATCAGGATTTATTTTTTACCATTATTAGGTGTATATACTTTGTAATACTGACCATGTGTGCATGGAAATTGAGTGGACAGAACAATTAGGGATTCATGCTTTCAGTCAGACAATCAAGTTTTGACCAGAGTGATATTTCAAAGAAAAATGGGGAGACATAATATGTGTTACTTTCAAGTGGCAACAGGGAAGGCAAAAATGAAGGGGTTACGTTTTTGCATTTTACTGTTTCTCAGGTACAGCATGCACTAGATTAACCAAACTTGGAGCCTACATATATATTGGGTAATACGGATGGATTTAGGGGCTCAATCCCAATTATAGTATGTTCTAAAAATAGAATGAAATGGTCAATGATTTTGGACAAACAGTTTATTACTTAGACAGTATATATACGAAAGTAAAGGTATATTATGTCGGATATTATCTTCAGTGGTTTACATGACTTCATTGAGATTTAGCCCAGATTTATCCCTATTTCACAGAGTGGTTTCACAAATGACTCATTAACATTATCCTCTGTTTCTAGCGAACTGCATGCACTAGCTCAGTCACACTTAAATCCTACTTATATATTGGGTAGTACAGATGAATTACACAGAGTGGTTTCACAATGACTTAGACCTTGACTTTTACAGATCATTAACATTATCAGGTTAAGCTTTTTGCATTAAGCTCTGTTTCTTGGGAACTGCGTGTAATAGATTAACCAAACTTGAATCATACCTACATACTACATATTACAACTGAATTAGCAGAGTTGTTTCACAAATGACTTTGACCTTGACTTTTATAGGTCATTAACATTATCAATATAAGGTTAAGCTTTTTGCATTAAGCTCTTTTTCTTGGGAACTGCGTGTAATAGATTAACCAAACTTGAATCATACTTACATACTACATATTACAACTGAATTACGCAGAGTGGTTTCACAAATGACTTTGACATTGACTTTTATGGTTCATTGACATTTAACTTTAAGGGTTTTTTGTTTGCGTTAATCTCTGTTTCTTAAGAACTGCATACAATAGATTTACCAAACTTTATTCATGTTTATATATTGGGTAGTACATCTCAGTTATGCAGAGTGGTTTCCATATCCTTAGCAAGTCATTAACTTGGTCAATTTTACGGTAAGTTTTTGCATTTAATTCTGTTTCTTACAGGAACAAAATAAAAAAGATCAAACTTGATTTATTTATTTTTCTTGATAGTGCAACTTATGACCTTGACAGGTCACCTTGACCTTTACAGGTCATTAACTTTGTTAGTTTTACTTTAAGTTCTTGCGTTTCAGTCTGTTTTATCAGTAACAAAAAATATACTAGATCAATTGAATTGAACTGAATGTTGTTTAACGGCTCATCAACACAGCATAGGTTATTTAGAGCCGCCCCAGAGAGAGGGGAAGGATACATAGGAATCCGGGAACCTGCCCTACTCTTATTATCGAATAGATTCCTATGGTTCTTTAACGTGCTCGGAGGATAGACCGATACACGGGACCGCCCGGTTTACGTCCCCATCCGACGGACAAGGCTAAGGGAAAGTGATACTAGATCAAACTCGAACCTTTTTTTTATTTGTTAGTACAGCTTATGACCTTGATTTTTACATGTCATTAACTTTGAAAATTTAACATTAAGTTTTCTGTTTAAGACTGTTTCACAGGAGATCAACCAAATTTGAATAATACTTGCATATTCGCCAGGCTATTATTGGGTTCAATATTAAGCAATATGACCTTGACCTTTACGGGTCATTAATTTCAATTTATAGTTAGGTTTTGCCTCTGAGTCTGTTTCTCAGGAACTTTTGTTTGTTTGTTTGTTTGTATGGTGTTTTACGTCATTTTCAACACATGTAGGGTTATATATGACGGTCGATTTTTTGTGGTGGAGGCAGACCACCCACTTTTCCTGGGTAGAACCAGTACTGTACACCACCCGCCATCTGTAAGAATCGACACTTCCTCACAAGTCAAGCTCCCAGTGGGATGCAAACCCACAGCGATGAGAGGCGAAGGCGTCGTTAACCATTCGGCCACGGAGACGCTTTCTCAGGAACTAACTACATGCAGTTCTATCTACCAAACTTGCTTGTATATTGTGTACCATACTACAGCTCACTATGTACAGTTGTTCCACAAATGAACTTGATATTTACGGGTTGTTAACTTGATCAAGTTTTTGCATTTAAAATGGTTGTTGCACTATTTTCAAACAAGTTTTAATTAAAACAGCTCTTAAAATGTAGCGTTAGGTCAAAATAATTATCAAAATCGCATACCAAATAATGGAGATATGACCTATTAACAAACCGCCTAGAAACATAAATGGAGGCGACCATCTTGGAATGATGACATCACCAGGCCTTTTACCATGTATGGCACATTTATAAATATCATTAAAATAAATACCTGTCAAGTCCTGCGTGTGACACCTGCATTTTCTTGTGTCAAATCACGCTCACACACATACATGCATAGATTTAACGCTCTCACGCATTCTATCAATTTGACCAAAATAATTTATTTTATTTAATTTACTAAAATTTAGAATATTTTCATATTTTGTAGCAAAACTCGATAAACGATAAAATTTAGCATAGGTTAACCAGGATTTGTGTATCGTTTCCATATTGTGTGACTTAAATGAATTCAATTAAAATATATACACATATATATGAACAGTATTACGAGAATAACTGTATGCTAAAATTTAACCACTTCACCCCACTGACCCTCTAACCAAGAGTCAACCGCCCATTGGATCCCATCTTACTCAATTTCCATTGGGCCTTGATAGCTATATTTAAAGCAAAGAAAGTCATGGCAAATGAATAGGAACTCATAAAACAAGCATACCTATTGTTTTACTTGGTATATTCAGACTTTAATACAATTGCTCTTTATTTGTTTTAAACAGTATTAATCACTTTGCCATATATGGTTAAAGGCCAGATGATGTCATCATTCAAAGATGGCTGTCTCCATTTATGTTTTTTTTTGTAAATTTTCAATAGATCATATCTCCTGTATTTTGTATGATATACTGAAGCGGAAAATAAATGCAACTTGGGAATTTCTGCTATATATTGTATAGCACACTTAATTCCACATAATATTCCAAAACAAAAGATATTTTGTAAAAAAAAAAGTTGCAGTTAGTTAAAGGACACAACTGTGATGTTGTAGATGTTTTAATCACAGTACACTTTGTAACAAGCAATTCATAAATGTTGAAGTTCCTCTTTGAAAAATTGAGCTAGTTCAGTACTGTATTTAACGTAAAGAGTTTGCATGTGAGCAAACTTAGGATGCAAAAGTTTGCTCACATGCAAAGCCAAATGCTTACTCTGTCAATAATGAAACTTTGAAGGAATACTATTTGCTGTTTTATGTGTTGTTTTAGTCCTTTTTTTTTCGAAAGGAAAGGTCTTAAATAACCATGTACCATTCGATTAACAGCAGCATATTGTACATACAATATATAGCGGAAATTCCCGAGTTGCATGTCTTTTTTGTTTCAGTATTACTGACAATTATTTAACCTTTTCCCAAGTTTTCTAGAGCTCTTTTCAAAAAGAAAGTTCAACAGACACATGGCAATCTTGATTATTTAAAAATTCACGTCGACCTTTAGTTTTCTACATAACTTGCATTTGTTCAATCATTAGTTATAAGAATAGTATAAAGCAATTGTTATTAACTGTTGATGAATTGCACCAATAATATGTTTAAACCTATAGTAGAATAAGAAGAAAACAAGAAATTGAAAATTTTATTTAATTATATGCAGCAGATTTAAAGTCAAAACTATATTGCATAAATAAATCCCGATGCTAATCCCAATGATTGAAAAACAATTCAAGATTGCTGTGTGTCCCTTTAAGTTCAATTCTCAGGAACTAAATGCACTAGAGGTTCCAAACTAGTATACTGGGTATTACAGTTCCTTCTGACATGTGTTAAACCTGTGACCATGAACTTCCTTTCATTTCAATGGGCAAGCCCCGTGTGGGCAAGATTTGTGTCACTGTTTATCTAGGCAGTGGGCTAGAATCCCAATGAATGTATGTTCATTTTGTCATTTTTGTCATGTTCATTTAAATACCTATCTGCAAACAACAGTCAAAATTTATGATATATATATATACTGAAAGGAAAAAGAAACGCGACACGGGAATTTCCGCTATATATTGTATATACTGCACACTTAATTCCATATATATCCCAAGATGTTTTGTAAAAAAAAAAGTTGCAGTTACAGTCGAACTTCGATAGCTCGAACACCGGTGATTCGAATACCATCGGTAACTCGAACACATCTTCCGGTCCCGATGTAACTCCTTTATAATTCAATGTAATTTAACCTCGATTATTCGAATATAATTTCTTGAATACCCCGGCTCGCTCGAATACTTTTTACGGTCCGAAGATCCATTTTGAATTGAAGTGTGAATTTAAACCTCGCTTAATCGAAGGTGATGATCCGTTGCCATGCGACATCGGCCATATTAATTGTAATCGATGTGGATGTATTTGTTTGTAGCAAGTTCGATCATAGTGTGAAAACAGATAAAATTGGCTGTTAAAGGTGCGAACTTTTATGATTGAAAAGCGATAATAGACAGATAAAATTTATGTTTAGTGAACTTCGTTTACTGTTAATTACAATAAATTAAACACGGTTGATTTTCAAATTAAATAATGTTTGTTGATTGTTTTCTAATTAAATTACGTTTGTTGATTGGTTTTAATAAAACTAAAACAATAATTAAGATAAAGTGTGTTCATTTTTTAATTAGATAAGAGCATTTCGCGAGTGATTACTGATTACGCTATTGTCTATTCTATTCAATGTCATGTACCGAAACCAATCTTATCTTGTTCTCATTATTTGGACTTCCGGAATGTATGTTAAAATCTATTAGTGTGATATTTCTTTAAATAAATGATGATATTTCTTTAAATAAATGATAAAACAAACACATTATTGCAGTTTTTCTTGTATTTTCTTGTATTTTCAGTGTAACAATTACATGTTATATATCCGTTATGAGGTTTAAACAAACATGCATGAACATTAAAAACATACCGAGAACGATACATCACGTACACAAGTAACACTATTTTGGGTGGTACACACATTCGGATAGATATTTTGGTTTTTACCGTTACCTCGATTCCTCGAAGCCACCGATAGCTCGAACATATCCCTATGGTCCCGCTGACTTCGAGCTATCGAGGTTCGACTGTAGTTAGAAAAAGGACACAACTGTGATGTTGAAAAATTGAGCCAGTTCAGTACTGTATTTAACGTAAAGAGTTTGCAAAATGTTCCATCCTAAGTTTGCTCACATGCTTGAGCCAAACGCGTACTCTGTCAATAATGACACTTTGCAGGAATACTATTTGCTGTGTTACGTGTTATTTTAGTCTTTTTTCCAAAAGGAAAGATCTTACGTAGCCATGTACCATTCAATTAACAGCAGCATAATGTACATACAATATATAGTGGAAATTCTCGTGTCGTGTTTCTTTTTCCTTTCAGTATATATATCTTAGATATTTTGAGAATCCAAACTCTATAGACACAACATAAACGGCTTTAACCAGCCAGGCCAAACCACAAAACTGGAGCTTTGAAATTTGAGTTACCAATTCATATTTCAATTTACGCATATTCAATCATGGATATTTTAAGAACGGTTAATAAACCTATACTTTTAATGGGCACTAATACATTATTATGACCTGAAACACTTGGACAGAGTTTTGATAAAAGGTTTTGTACGAGAGGTGTTCAACTTATAACGTAACACTTTCATTTTGTACCTGATTCAAACATCTTGACATTCTCGCCGAATATGTCCATTTTAATGTCAAGTATAATGTTTCTTATGACATGAACTATTATGTGATTCCTAATTTTGCTGCATTAGTATTTTTTTTAAATGGTAAAGAATGACATATTGAAGCAAAAATCTTCAATTATAAAAAGTAATGACAAAACAATTTAAAAACAAGAGGCCCAAGAGGGCCTGTGGACGCTCTACTGGCTAACATGGCTCTTATAACATCAATGAAGCGAGAAACTGCCATTTACGTTTTTTGGAAAGTTTTGGGCAAAATACAGTTTTTTAACTAAATCAAGGGCCATAACTAAAGAATCTGGTAAAGTTTGGTAAAGATCAGATGAAAAATGAAGGCCCTACCGTATTAATTTGGCAAAATATAGCATTTTTAACTAAATCAAGAGCCATAACTCCCCTGTTACTGGTCAGACTGGTCCAACATTGAGCTAAAAAAAAAATGTAAAAAATGTAAAAAAATGTAAAAAAAAATCAAAAAAAAAAAATCAAATAATAATATAAATAGAAGAAAGTAATAAAATCTGGTAAAGTTTGGCAAAGATCAGATGCAAAATGAAGGCCCTATCGTAAGTTGAGGCAAATTATAGCATTTTTAACAAAATCAAGGGCCATAACTCCGCTGTTACTGGTCCGATCTGTCTCGTTTTCGAACTTGACCGCGCTTTTATTGACATTAACAATCTGATAAAGTTTGGTAAAGATCGGATAAAAAATAGTCTTAACGAAGCAAAATATAGCATTTTGAACTAAATCAAGGGCCATAACTCCGCTGTTACTGGTCCGATATGAATGGTTTTCGAATTTGTATGAGCTTTCATTGATATTAACAATCTGATATAGATTGGTAAAGATCGGAAGAACAATAAAGCCCATATCGTCTTAACTAGGCAAAATATAGCATTTTTAACTAAATCAAGGGCAATAACTCCGCTGTTAATGGTCCGATCTAGCTGGTTATCGAACTTGTCTGAGCTTTCATTGATATTAACAATCTTTGCAAGTTTGGTAAAGATCAAATAATAAATGAAGGTGCTAGAGTGTTCACAAGGCTTAATATGGCATTTTTCAGCAAAACAAGGGCCATAACTCCTGTGAAATTATTTCAATCTTGCCGATTTTCGAACTTGTTTGAGCTTTCATAGACATAAAGACACTGGCAAAGTTAAGTAAAGATCCGATTAATATAGGAAGGCCCTAGAGTGTTCACAAGGCAGAAAATAGCATTTTTCAGAAAAAACAAGGGCCATAACTCCAGTGTTACTGATCCGATTTAGCTGGTTTTCGAACTTGTTTGAGCTTTCATTGATATTAACAATCTGTGAAAGTTTGGTAAAGATCAAACAATAAATGAAGGTGCTAGAGTGTTCACAAGGCAGAAAAAAGAATTTTTCAGAAAAAACAAGGGCCAGAACTCTGGTGTTACTGACCCAATTCAGCTGATTTTCGAACGTGCCCAAGCTATAGTTGGTATTAACAATCTATGCAAGTTTGGTAACAATCAAATAATAAATGAAGGTGCTAGAACGTTCACAAGGCAGAAAATAGCAATTTTCAGAAAAAACAAGGGCCATAACTCCGGTGTTACTGATCCGATTTGGCTGGTTTTCGAACTTATCCAAGCTTTTATTTATATTAACAATCTGTGCAAGTTTGGTAAAGATCAAATAATAAATGAAGGTGCTAGAGTGTTCACAAGGCTTAATATGGCATTTTTCAGCAAAACAAGGGCCATAACTCCGGTGAAATTGCTCCGATCTCGCTGGTTTTCGAAATTGTTTGAGCTTTCATTGATATAAAGACACTGGCAAAGTTTCGAAAAGATTTGATTAATAATGAAGGCCCTAGAGTGTTCACAAGGCAAAAGTTAACGGACGACGGACAACGGACGGACGACGGACAACACACCATCCCATAAGCTCTGCTGGCCAGTCGAGCTAACAATGCTTGTAATTTGTCGTTTAAGGTAATAGTAGTCTGATATGTCCATGTGTGAACGTAAACAAAAATGGAATATGCATTTTTTTGCTATTTGTCGGTTTTCACGATTTCAGCGAAAATTAACCTGAACTAAAACTTTGAAAATTATTAAATCTATAAAAACTTCTAGTTAGAAACATCAACTGCAGGCATTGTTATGATGTCCTCCTCTATAAATATATTCGTTACTTTCTTATAAGAAAGGAAATGAAAATAATATATAACTTAAGATTTAAGCAAAACACACACATTGGCAAATAATGATGAAAAAAATATAAACTTTGACCAAAATATATCTTTATATGGTATGTGATAGATAATACAGCAACAATAACTATTCATTTTTTGTCTCATGAAATATGAATAAAATGTCTATTTTGGTAAATTTATAAAATCATCGGTAACATACTAGCAAACTGTCCTATAATTTGTCAATTTCTTAAAATTTCAATAAAATTCGAACTTTTAATTCAACATTTATGTTTTTAACTTAAAATAAAACATACGATCATATTTAAATTTCAAACACAGTTTTAAACAATTACGATATGCATTTAGTGACACTATTTGGTTTGAGGTAAAGCTCTACGGCAATAGAAACATATAGGTTTAAAATTGGAAACTAGTGGGTACTTAATTCAAAATGTAATTTAAAGCGAACTGCTTGAACCTGTAGACTATTTTTAAATGTATATGTTCTAAATAACAGTTTCACAACATTAAATCACGCATGTACCTGTATGAAGTTTCACTCCCCCCATCGCCACCCACCCCACCTAACCCAAGGTCAAACTCTTTGGGTATAAGTCTGAAAGTCTTAAGACAGAATGAGTCATCTGTGCAAAATAAAAGGAAATATGGCCCCAAGGCGGCTATATTGCCCTTCATTGCCCTTTGTACACTTGCCTCGCCCGCCCCACTCACCCTGCACATTGCTGGACAGCTGTGATAACAACTGTCGGTAAAAGTATGTAATGTGAATCTAAGGAGAGCATATTTGTGAGTTACGGACACCATCTGGTGCTCGCCGAGCTTGACAGCTGTAATAACTTGCATGTCATCGACGAAATGAAATAAGAATCTAAGTAGAGCGTATAATTGCAATTTATTGACACCACATTGCCCACAACCTGCTCCCACCCTGTGTTGCTCAACAGCTCTGTCACCGAAAGTAAGCTATGAGAAACTAAGGCAAGCATATTTGTCAGTTACCGACACCACCATGTGCCCCACCCCACTTCCCCACACCCTGTGTTGCTTGACAGCTATAATAACTTACATGTTGGTGACGGTATGAGATGAGAATCTAAGAAGAGCATATTTGTGAGTTATGGACATGAACTTGCCCCCCTCCCCTTCCCCCCACCCTGTGTTGCTCAACAGCTGTGGTACCTGTTGCTGACGGAATGAAATAAGAATCAAGAGGAGAGCATATTTGCTAGCTGTGGACACCACCTTGCACCCCACCCCGCACCCCCGACCCTGAGTTGCTCCACAGCTCTGATAAGTTACCTGTAGGCAATAGTATGCCGAGAATCTAAGGAGGGCATATTTGCGAGTTACGGACACCACCTTGCGCCACTTCCCTTCTCCCTCCCCTTCCCCACACCCCGTGTTGCTCGACAACTGTAACTAGAACAAATATGACGGCGCGCCATCACAAAATATCCACATTTTCTTCACACAGGCCTCCACCACCCACCTCCCACAACACCCAGGAAAGACGACCTTAGTTTTACATAATAAATCATTTGACAGGCTGTGTATCTCTTTCATAGATGACTATTATACCAACTAATGTGCAAAAGTATGGGAAAATAACACTGTAATTAAATTATTAGTGTATTTGATGCCCCTTCCCCCAGGCCCCCACCGATGAAGTAGGAGAAAACAAATGTATACAGTGTAATCCCATCATCATAATGTTTCATTTGAGACATTATTTAAAAAAAAGCAGACGTCCAAGTTCGAAATAATAAAATCGTTTGAAACGTTGTTTATCTTCCATAGATGATTACATACACCAAGTTATGTGCACAAATATGGAAAAATGACAGTGTAATTGAATTTCTATTTGACCTTTTGACCCTCCCCCTCTCTCTCTCACCGCCCCCCCCCCCCCCCCCCCCCCCCCCCCCCCACCCCTCCTCACCCCACCATCCCCGCAGGGCCCCTACGTGGGGAGCCAAAAATAAGCACGTCATCATATGCTAAAGTCATACCTTAAGTTTGGTTGAATTTCATTCAGTGGTTTAGGAGGAGATACGGCAACAGATGGACAAACCATTACCCTTCCCCCACCATCATCATCATCATGTTTCATTTGAGACATAATTACAACCCCCACCCCACCCTTCCCCAGCTAGACGTTTGAGTTTGAAATAATAAAATAGTTTGATATATTGTTTAATCTTTTCTCATGTAATATGCAAAAATATGGAAAATGACAAATTGAATTTTTAGTGTATTTGACCTTTTGACCCCACTGAGGGCCCCTGGGTTTGGAGTCATCATCCTTTCACAAAAAAAAAAAATTCTCCCCCCCCCCCCACCCCCCCCGACATTCGAGTTCGAAATAACAAAAACGTTTGATATGTTGTTTATCTTTTATAGACGATTACATACACCAAGTGATGTGCAAAAATATGGAAAAATGACAAATTGAATTTTTAGTGCATTTGACCTTTTGACCCCCCATGAGGGCCCCTGGGCTCGGAGCCAAAAATAATGATGCTTTTGCACGCCGTCATCATATGGTGAAGTCAAATCCTAAGTTTGGTTGAATTCCGTTCAGCGGTTTAGGAGGAGATGCGGTAACGGATGGACAGACAAACGGAGGCGATTTTAATTTACCGTTGTTTTTTTTCAAAAACGTAGGTATAATAACTTACCTTTCAGCGATGGTATGAGATGAGAACCTAAGGAGAGCATATTTGCGAGTTATGGACACGATCTTGCCCCCAGTATTGCTGGACAGCTGTGATAACTTGTTCTTGATACATTTACGATCCAGAGTCTCCCTATAACCAGTCACAGTGAGTTCTACCTGACCGTCCAGTGGCTGAAATTCATTCATTGGGAATAAATTAGTAGAAAAAGCTGCACACTGTAAATCAATTACAATAACACTTAAAGGGACATACAACAATATTTTACTTATTTTTAAACTTGCAGCATCCCGTTCATTTTCTTTTAATGATAGCTGCATATTTGAAAATCATCACAAAATTATTATTTGAACAGTTCAAAGCAAATTGTTTTTGTACACGTATTATACTAATTGTAGATTATATTGCACCAATAGTTTAATCATTGGATGAATAACTAATTGTTATTATCTTGAGATGCTTATTGGAGGCTCGATAAATACTTCAAGATTGCCGTGTGTCCCTTTAACTAACAATTGTTAAACTAATTACGAAGTTCAATTATTATATTAAGTAGTAATAACATTAATTTTTGTTTTCACTTTAACACAGTTTTTAAAGGTACTATTTTTAAAACTAATTTCAAAGATTGTTGACTTTAGCATGTTTTATAAAAGAGAGTGAAAGTTATCCCCACGGAAAATCTTCAGATATTAATACAGTTTAAAAATATACCAAAGAAAAAACATCTACAAGTATGCAGCAATGGTATATTTTAAGTGAAAGTTTCCCGCATGATTTAGGAATAGACAATTATTGATTTTGGGTAGGGAATAAATTGTTCATCAGAAATCAAGGTGGTCCCTACCTTAGATGGGGATCTACACGGGACATCTTTCACAACCTCGTCATACAGAATGTGATCCGTAGCACAGAGTATAAGTGCATCGTGGGTATGTTGTCCATGGATAATGACGATGTTGAATTTCTTACGATAACGAAGGTCGTACAGGTCACTCGAAAAATTTACATCACCTGAAAAATAAAAATAATGAATAAACTTCTGCATAATTTTGTGTTGTAAGCCGTAGGGATTTGGCTCTGACTTATATGTTATTTACGGTAGTTGAGTTATTGCCAGTGACTTTTATTAATACCTTAATATAATCCGCATTTATTAATGCATAGGTATCTAATAGAACATATAAACATTTTAGAGAGTTTTTATAGATACACAGGCACCCTGCACATATTAGTAATTTCTGCAAGAAAAGATAATGATCATTTCAAAAAAGTTTTTTAAACTTCCAAATTTAACTTCTAAATTTAAACATAATTATTTTAAAAACTCTACTCAGAACAAATAAAGCAACAAATACTTCATCAAATAAATGACTATTTTGTCCTTAAGGATTATTACCCATACTTATTGTTACTAAATGTAACACATGACATATGGTGATGGAACTTACTAGATATAAGTACAATAGTGGCAGGTGGGGTATGTGTGTCTGAGAAGCGACGGATGTTTTGACGAAGTTTGTCGTCTGCTGCATTCTTACTAATAGCATCGATGTGCACTACATTAACCTGTAAAACAGATTATTTTTTTCAATCAATGAATGTTGTTTACCGGCTCATCAACACAGTATAGGTTATTTAGAGCTGCCCCAGAGAGAGGGGAAGGATACATAGGAATCCGGGAACCGTGCCCTACTCTTATTATCGAATAGATTCCTATGGTTCTTTAACGTGCTCGGAGGATAGACCGATACACGGGACCGCCCGGTTTACGTCCCCATCCGACGGACGAGCATAGTCTACAATTAATTTACCAGTATCAAATATTAATAGATACTTTAAAAGGACACACTTCAATTTTATTTTTTTTAAAACTCACAGTGTCCTGTTAGTTTTTGCATAACTTTGTTCAAACATTAATATTAATTACTGACTGTTGATTATATTGTACAAGTAATAGATTAAAACCTATGGTAGATGAAAACTCAAAATTTTATTTAATTATATGCAAGCAGGTTTAAAGTCAAAATTGAAACTGGATAAACTAGAAAAACTAGAACTATCAATAACCCACAAACAATTTTTTAATAAGATCAATGGCAATAACTCTGCATGGCATTGACAGAGCTACACCACAATTGTGCCACATACATGTACACTTCATGTTTTTCATGTACACAAA